>PVHX01016111.1:0-44354 GCA_004024805.1 Geosciurus inauris
TTTTTTTTTTTTTTCCTTTTCTATTTCCAGGCATCTGCCTTCTCTGTGACTCCCTCTCTGACCGGATGTCATAGTTTATTTTTTTTCCCTGCCCTTTGCCATGTGGCTGGCTGGATTTTTAACCTTTTAGTACTCTAATCCTTTGTGCTAGGTTCCTGTTTCTCCACTCTATTAGGAACTCCTGCTGTTCCACCATATCCCCACCTCCCCAGCTCTTTTTATATTTTATTTAGAGACAGGGTCTCACTGAATTGCTCAGGGCCTGCAGATTCATAAACTCTAAACTATTAATTCCTGGAACAGGCCAGTTATGGTATGAGAACCGTTTGCTATTCCTCGTCGTAGTTTTCTAGTCTCACTTAGCAAGGACTTTGCTTCTTGTATTTCCAGTCGTTTCTGTGGTGGAACAGTTTCAACAAAACTAATTGTAACAAAACCCCAGGCAGCCTGCAAAGGCCTCTAACACCCCAGATCTGGCTGTAAAAGATGGTGACACATGCACTCATATGACATCGGGGGAGTCACGTGCATGTGTTCTTTGTCTATGTGATAAAACTGGGTGTGTCTATGTGATAAAACTGGGTATGTCCAATGAGCTCCAGGTGTTTTGAAGAGATGCGTGTTAGTTGGGAGGGTCAGCATGGGTGAGAAGTGTTGGCGGGGTTCCAAGGACTCGTAGCCCTTCTGTTTATTTGGTGTTGGGGACTGAACCCAGAGATTTGCTCATGCTAAGCATGTGTTCTACCCCTGAGCTCTGTCCCCAACCCTTTTTATTTTGAGAAAGGATCTAAGTTGCGGAGGCTGGTCTTAAACTTGCGAACCTCCTGCCTCATCCTCCTGAGTATCTGGGATTACAGGCATGTGCCACCATGCCTGGCAGCCTTGGGCTTCTTAATGGGTCTATACCCATTAAGGAAGGAACACTGGGTACAGTTGGGTCCACCCTGACTAGATTCCTTTCCAGATCTCAGACTCTTTCTGAAGAAGCCTGTGGTAATAGCCTTACTTTTTCTTAGCAGTTAAAATAAAGAGGCAATTTTGTAGGGACCCAGCAGGTTACCTGTCACTCAAATTACTAAGCATGGTCTGTGTTCTTCCCAGAGGAGAGTACCTTCCAAGTCAGAGGGCATCATTATGACATTGAGGACTGTTCAATCCTTCGATTGGGCTGGATAAGCAAATTCTTTATCTAAAAATAATGGCTGGATATGGATGTCTTTAAAGATGTGCAAGAGCAGATCTGATTCTTGGAAAGACTTTATGAGAAAAGCTTTGCATTTCCTCTGGGCCATGGGAAACAAGTTTAATTATTAATTGCAATGTCTCTGGAATAGTGGGTATTTATATTATCAGAGAAAGAATATCTGGCCTGCAAGGAATTTGATATGAACTTGAAACTGAGAGTCTTCTTCGATTGTAGCAGAAAGTGAAATGCAGTGCCTTTTTTCCATCCACAGACAAGAGGGAAAGGGAGAAAGACAGGAAAGGGAATGAGGAGTCACCTGACATTACTTGGGTACCTGATTGATTTACAACTGAATTATATGTGATTTTATTTCCCTGTCGGTGGGGCTTGGCCTGCTTCTGGCAGGTTCCTCCTGCCCTCCCTCACATTCCCCAGCTCTCTTCACTTAGCACAGGTGTGTAAAATCCAGGGAGCCATGACCTTCTGAGGTGAGATATTTCCTATGGCAGCTTTTCTCAGCACATAATGCTGAAAAGCAAATTCTCACACCTGTCTGGAGCAGCTTGCCTCCATATGCAAAACACAGTGATCCTCATGCATTTAAGGAACTGATTATCTTTTCCATTCCTCATCTTGTGTGCTAGTAAATAGGAAATGCTGTTCACTTATCTTGACCTGTGCACAAGTATAGGTATTGTTTTTCTTTTATGAGCTTTTTACTGCCTTTGGGTTGGTTTATGACCTAATTAGTTGGGCTTGTGTCTTTTTCTTTTTTTCGTACCAGGGATTGAATCCAGGGATGTTTAACCCCTGAGCCACATCCCCAGCCCTTTTTATATTTTATTTAGAGACAGGGTCTCACTGAGTTGTTGAGGGCCTTGCTAAGTTGCTGAGGCTGGCTTTGAACTCACGATCCTCCTGCTGACCCTCAGCCTCTTGAGCTGCTGGGATTTCAGGCATGCACCACCACGCCCAGCCTGGCTTGTGTCTTAATACTTATACACTGAATCACGGTGTTATGGACACATCAACTGGATTTTCCTCTGAAGCCAAATCTGTGAGAGGCAGTGCCAGTTTCTTCATGAGGCTTCGGCAGGAGTGAACAACTGGCCTGCAGGCCAAATCTGGCCCATGGCCCACTTTTTGGATAGCCCATGAACTGGTTTTTTAAATTTTTAATGATTTGAAAAAATTAAAAAATATATTCTGTGACATGTGAAAATGGAATAGAATTTCAAATTGCGATGTTTAAAATATGGTTTTCTAGCCGGGCGTGGTGGCACAAGCCTATAATCCCAACACTTAGGGAGGCTGAGACAGGAGAATCGCGAGTTCAAAGCCAGCCTCAGCAATGGCCAGGTGCTAAGCAACTCAGTGAGACCCTGTCTCTACATAAAACACAAAATAGGGCTGGGGATGTGGCTCAGTGGCTCGAGTGATGTGGCTCGAGTACCCCTGAGTTCAATCCCTGGTACCAAAAAATATATATATATATGGTTTTCTCGGAACACAGTTATAATCATTTGCTTACCTATTGTCTAAGGCTGTTTTGTCTTACAGTAGTATTGGGTCATTGCAACAGGTACTGTATTAGCCAACAAAGTCCAAAGTGTTCACTGTCTCTGTCTTCACAGAAAAAGTTTGCTGACCCCAGGTTTAAATTAAAACAGCAATAATAGTCAACATCTTTTGAATCTTTCTGTGTGCCAGCCAATTGTGCTAAAAATTTTGGGGGGTATTATCTTGTTTAATCTCCATAACAACCTATACAGCATATCTCTTTTAATCACCATTTTAGAGATGAAGAAAAGGAGGGTCAGAGAGGTTATATAACTTGGCTCATAACATAACAGCTAGTCAGTGTCAGAGCTGGGACTTATAATCACATTTGCCTGATTCCAGAGCCTTAACTCTTATCCACCACAAAAAAGCCATCTTAGTTGGCTGGAGCAATACCCATGCATATCTTTGGTGGTTCTCCAGTAGAGGACACAGATAAAAGTTGTTTATTCCAGATTGAACGTATTATTATTTTAATTAATTGAATAATTTAAAATAATGTTTTAGTTGTAGATGGACACAATATCTTTATTTTATTTATTTTTGTGTGGTGCTGAGAATCACATCCACTGCCTCACGCATGCGAGGCAAGCGCTCTACCACTGAGCCACAATCCTAGCCCCCTAATTAATTTAATTTTGTTTACTTGACAATTTGTATTTGTTTCTCTCATAAGAGTATTTAAATTCCTTAAGGGCAGTGGCTGTTTGTGGCCCCTAGTGCCTTGCATGTCGTAGAAGCTGAATTAAAAGGTTGTTGCCGCCGGGCCCGGTTATCCACGCCTATAATCCCAGCACTCTGAGAAGCAGAGACAGTAGAATCGCAAGTTCAAAGCCAGCCTCAGCAAGAGTGAGGTGCTAAGCAACTCAGTGAGACCCTGTCTCTACATAAAACAAAAAAAGGGCTGGGGATGTGGCTCAGTGGTCGAGTGCCCCTGAGTTCAATCCCCAGTACCAAAAAAAAAAATGTTTGTTGCATAGCCTGGTGCAGTGGCGCATGCCCATAATCCCAGCCGCTCCAGAGGCTAACGCAGGAGGATCTCAAGTTCAAAGCCAGCCTCAGCCAAAAGCAAGATACTAAGCAACTCAATGAGACCCTGTCTCTAAATTAAATGCAAAATAGGGCTGGGGATGTGTGGCTCAGTGTTTGAGTACACCTGAGTTCCATTCCCAGTATCGGGAAAAAAAAAAAAAGTCTGTTGCATGAAATGGAAAGAAAGAAGAAAAGAGGGGAAAAAGGCCTGATAAAAGGGGAATAAAAGAGAAAAAGAGGAAAGACACCATCAAGGAAGAGCTGGAGTGCCCCTGGCACTGGCCCCGACAACGTGGATGGCTCCATGCTGCAGCTCACCCACACTAGAGTTCACAGGCATGGCCACCCTCTGTCTGGTGGCGTGCTCCTTCTGCTGTGGCCATCTGCTCCTATCCTCCTGCCCCGTCCCTCCCCTGTGATGGCACCGTGGCTTCCTGGCACCTGGCCCAGACACGTTGCCAACCTTAGAGGGAGCTTGGTGAGTCAGTCTTTGCTTTAGAGTGCATTCATTCAGACATGCAGAGGACATGAAAGCCAGATCTCCCGGCCTCCTGTCCAAAGAGGATGGCTTACGTCAAAGGGCAAAACTTTGACTGGGACGGGATCAAAAGGAGACATTGTTTTTTTCTTCTTATCTTTCCAAGAAGGCTGCTGGTTTCTAAGAAAGAGGTGCTGGCCCATGAGGACTCATTTCCACTGGCCGCAGACCAGCAGAGAGCATCAGGTGTGTTTCTGGTGAGAATAAAGGGCAGGTGGGCAGGCACAGAGACCTTCTTCCTTCCTGGGACTGGCCTGGCACTGAGAGTTAGCATGAGAACTCAACAGGAGCAACAAAGTTGCACTTGAGCTTCTTAACTGTGTCCCATGCTGGCTGGGAGATGCCAGCGTGGAATGGGTGAGGAGGCCAGGGGAGGCCGCCTCCAGCCTGGCACAATAAAATGTGTGGGTGAATCTCCTTATTTTGCATGATTCAGACCATTCTCATTTATTTATTTATGTGTTTGTGTATTTTTATTTTTTTAAACAAAAGAATGCATTTCAAACCATGGTACACATATAGAGCACAATTTTCCATCTCTCTGATTGTAAACAAGATAGGGTCACACCATTTGTGTCTTCATACATGTACCTAGGGTAGTGATGGCCATCTCATTCCACCATCTTTACTACCCCCATCCCCCCTGCCTTCTCCTCCTTCCCCTTTGCCCTATCCAGAGTTCCTCCATTTTTCTCATGCTCCCCACCCCCACCCCCATTATGTATCAGTATCCACTAATCAGCAAAACCTTTCTGCCTTTGGTTCTTTGGGATTGGCTTACTTTACTTAGCATGATGTTCTCCAACTCCGTCCGTTTACCTGCAAATGTTATAATTTTGTTTTCTTTTATTGCTGAGTGATATTCCATTGTGTATATATACCACAGTTTTTTTATCCATTCACCTATTGAAGGGCAGCTAGGTTGCTGCCACAGTTTAGCCATTCTCATTTATTGATTTATTTAGCCTCAAGAAAAGATAATGGAGAGTAGCATATTCTTAGACTATTTTATGCCTAAAAAACAAATGCTGATTGAATCCTAAATTGAGCCTAACTCCAGGAATAAAAGAGTGAATCATTAGTCCTTCCTAAACAGACTTACAAATCTAATAGTGGCTTTAATAATAACAATTATAGGGCTGGGACTGTAGCTCAGTGGTAGAGCGCTTGCCTAGCATGCATGAGGCACTGGGTTCGATCCTCAGCACCACGTATAAATAATAAATGAATAAAATAAAGATCCATCAACAACTAAAAAAAAATTTAAAAAATAATAATAACAATTATAATAATTTGTGTACTGATTGCCTACTATACATCAGGCTCTGTATCCAGTTCTTTACAAAAATTGAACCCTGCCAACACTTTGGGAGATTGAGACAGGAGAATTGAGAGTTCAAAGCCAGCCTCAGCAACAGTGAGGTGCTAAGCGACTCAATGAGACTCTGTCTCTACATAAAACACAACATAGGGCTGGGGATGTGGCTCAATGGTCAAGTACCCCCGAATTCAGTCCCCCCGTCATGCTGATGATGAAACCGAGGCAGAGAGAGTGTGTTAGTCAGATTTCCATCACTGTGACAAAACGCCTAAGATAACAAGTTAAAAGGAGGAAAGATTTATTTTGGTTCAGCGTTTCAGAAGTTTCAGTCCATGGTTGGTTGGCTTCTTTATTTTGGGCCTGTGGTGAGGCAGAACAGCACAGTGAGGCACCCATGGTAAAGCAAACTCTTCACCTCATGGTGGCCAGGAAATAAAAAGAAGGAGAAGAAGGAGTCATGGTCCCAACATCTTCAAAGGCATCCCTTCAGTGGCCTAACTTCCTTCCACTAGGCCTCACCTTCCAAAGGTTGCACCACCTCCTAAAAGCATCACAGGCTGGTGACCAGCCCTGCAGCACATGCCTTTGGGGGACATTTCAGAGAAGTTAAATTACTTACTCAGAGTCATTCAGCTTGTAAGTGGCAGAGTCGGTACCAAAGCCATCCTTGGCTCTAAGGCCCATCCTCTTCTCAACCACTGCACCACACTGCTTCTGATTATAGTAACTTGAAAATCACTGTGTGTTAAGCAAGGAGCCAAGGCACTCACACACTATGCCATTTAATCATCACAATAGCCTTACAAAGTCGCCTTCTGCAAATGACCTAACGGAAGCAAGAAGCAACCCAAAGATACATTAGTCATTCCTTACCCACAATTTTGATTGCCAGGGTTTCAGTTACCTTAAATACAAAATTCCAGAAATGAACAATTTGTAATTTTAAATTGAACACAATTCTAAGTAGTGTGATGAAATCTCACATCATCTGCTCTATCTTACTCAGGACATGAACCATCCTCTTGTCCAGTGTATCCATGCTGTATATACCACCTGCCCATTAGGCACAGGGTAGCTTCTTAGTTATCAGATTAGTGCTTGTGTTCCAATAACCCTAATTTTACTTAATAATGGCCCAAAGCACAAGGGTAGTGATGGTGGCAATTCAGATATCCCAGAGAGAAGTTGTAAAGTGTTTCTTTTAAGTGACAAAGATGAAAGTACAATAAGATTATTTTGAGCAAAAGACTACATTTATATAGTTTTATTACAGTGTACTGTTACAATTGTTCTATTTTATTATTGTTAATCGCTTTCTGTGCCTTGTTTATAAACTAAATTTCATTATAGGTATGTGTGTACATGTATGTATGTATGTATAGGGGAAAACACAATATATATAGACTTTATTACCATCTGCAATTCAAAACATTCAGTGGGGCCATGGAACGTACTCTGGCAGATAAGGGAATCTACTGTAGAGCAAATCCAGATGCCTGTGGAGCCTGTGCCTTAATCATAGCCACATGCTGACTTCACAGTGCGACTGGAATAGTGGGATGAGTGATGGTGAGGCCTGGTTACCCCACAGCCTGCTTAGAAAAATACTCTCTCTGATGACATGTCAGAGGAGCTAGCCTTTGAGGATGATGTCAAGCCCCCTGTCTTCAGCTTAACACTCTCTGCCAAGGTGTCCACTTTAGTACCACCCTCCACGTCAGACCTAGAGCATTGATCTAGTCACGTTTCTGGAAGTCACATCTCAACTCCACAGCACCCAAGGCACGTCAGCTAGAACCTGAAGCTACAGCTGCATGCAGAAGAGCTGATGTTCCAGTCATGGGAAAGGGTCACGCAGTCCAGAGCACGCTGCAGGAGGACCAGGCCAGACCTGACCAGGCTGATCCTACTGGCTTACACTTGGAATGCTGTCACCACAGCCCAGACCCCGTTCTCTTACAGACAGACCCTGTTTCCTGGTGAGGGATGAGGACACACAGAAAACCTACTGAGAGTTCGGGCTGGGAGGGAGAGCGGGAGGGAAGAAATTCTCCACCCAAGCGGAGCAGTCATTGTTTCAGCCGAGACCCGCCCGCGGCTCTTTAGCCTGAGCCCAGCCGCGCGGCCTCCCTCGGGAGGGGCCTGTTGCCATGGAGACGGGCGCTCAGCCGCAGATGCTCCAGGCGCGGCCTGGCCTGGGAGGCCAGGGCCGAGGTTGCACGGTGTGTCTGAGATTACTGTGCAGAGGCCTAGAGGTGGGACTACCTGGTCAATGGAGCGGTCCATTTGTAAGGTTCCCTCTGTGCTACACGTCGGTTTAAGAATGTGAGCAAGAGGAAGCCAGGAGCCTAGCAAGGCGTTATCAGCATCGCACCCTCTAAGAGGCCAATCCAGGGAGAGTTGCTGGGTAGAATCCCTGACTCCAAATCACTCCTCGACTGGGGTGTAGGTCAGCCCTAACCTAGCATGCATAAGGCCCTGGGTTCCATCCCCAGCGCTGCAAACCAAACCCAAACAATAAAACCTCTGTGCTCCAAACCACTGAATTAAACAAGGAACTTGGCACCACCTTGAATTTCTTTCCTTTCTTTCTTTTCTTTTTCTTTCTTTCTTTTTCTTTTTTTGTGGTGCTGGGGATTGAACCCAGGGCCTTGTGCATATGAAGCAAGCACTCTACCAACTGAGCTATATACCCAGCTTGAATTTCATTGTTCATATGACAAGTATGATCATGAAACTCTTTAGAAAAACAACACATTACTGTTGAGTGTATCAGTGTAGACGTGGATAAACTCAGGAATCTAGAGTTAGCACCGGGAGGGTCTGTGCCGGGTATACTCCTGACAGAGTCAACTTTGAATTTCCTAAGTCAAACAGTGGCAAAGAAAATGAGCCTTCTGTTCACATGCTTACAAAAAAACAGAACACCAGAGAGACTGCTGGGGTATTTGGTATGACCCTTCACCCTCTCAGGAATGTACCAGGGAGGAGAGCCAGGGCCAGTGGAGGTCACCTTGACCCACAGAAGTCGTAGTCCCTTTTCCCTATCAATCTTTTATGCCTTCTTGGTTCTGTAGCCAATTCCCAGCTCCACAGGGCGCACCATAGCTAAGACAGATATAGCACTTTCCATTTATCTTCCTTCTGTTTTCAAGAGAACAGGGCTATGGAAAAGCCAGGTTATTCTCCTGCAAGCCTGCATCAGCCCAGACCTCATTAACCTTGTATCCACAATAGGTGTTTTGGGTTGAATGGTGTCTCCCCAAAAAGATCTATTGATGTCCTAAACCCTGGTACCTCATTGGAAATAGGGTCTTTGCAGATGTAATCAAGTGAAGATGAGATCATACCCATATTAAAGTGGCCCCTAATCCACTATGACTGAGGTCCTCATATGAAGAGAAAATGGGGTTGGGATGTGATCCAGTGGTGGGGAGCTTGCTTAGCATGTGCAGGGCCCTGGGTTCCATCCCTAGCACCACAAAAGAGAAAAAGTGAGAGAGAAAGCAGAGCCACAGGGAGACTATAATGTGAAGTTGCAAAGATCCACAGGAAAAGAGCGCAGTGTTACAGGAGATAGAGATCAAGGTGACACATCTTCAAGCCTGGGAACACCTGGGGCTACCAGGAGCTGGAAAGAGGCAAGAAATGATCCTCCCCTGAAGGTTTCAGATGAAGCATGACCCTGGCAATACCTTCAGTTTGGACTTCTGGCCTCCAGAACTGTGAAGAGAATATATTTCTGCTGTCCTAAGCCAGTCAGTTTGTGGTACTTTCATTCAGTGGCCCTCAGTGGGGAAAAATCTAATAGGCTAAAATAATATGAGAAAAAACTCTGTTGCTATAAGTAAATCAGTCTCTTGACTTCCACAAATCATTTCCTAGGTTCTTGGGAGAATGCATTAATTAAGATTGCCAAATCACAAGCCTTGATTTAGGGAAAGGGAGAGTTTTCTCAAGACCAAAATAGGAAAGTATATTTTCATTTACAAAGATAAAAAGATGACAGTGGCTCAGGAGATCAAGGCAGGAGGATTGCATGTTTGAAGCCAGCCTCAGCAACTTAGTGAGGCTGTAAGCAGCCTAGTGAGACCCTGCCTCAAATATTTTTTTAAAAAAGAGCTGGAGATATGGCTCAGTGGTTAAGTGCCCTTAGGTTCAATCCCTAGTACCAAAAAGAAAGAAAGAAAGAAAAGAAACAGATAAAAAGATGAAACCTACATATTATAGACTAAGGAATTTGATATCAAGCATAATTCTAGAGAAGGGTTAATAATGGGATAGTTCAGAAACACCTATAAAAGAAAGCAACCTAAATCCCATAAGAATAAATTGTATCAGACCAATGGAAATTCCTTTTGGAGAGCTACTGGACTCAAATTTTTTGTTGTCTGTTCGACACATGTCATATGAGAAAGGTGACAAGGAAGGTACAATGAACTCAGCAGTACAATAAAAGGACAGGTGTGGAGTCAGGAAAGAGACGATGATTGTTTTTCTGTTCTTTGTTAGGCAGAGCCCACCTGGATCTGTCTTCAGTTTTGGGCAATAGCTCGTGGAAAATACAAAAAGTATTCTTGAGGGAGACAAGTGCTGGATTTGTGTCCCCTTTACTTCAAATACCACCTACCAGAGAAGGGCTCTCCTAAACCCTGAGACCCAATCAACTGTGAGCTGGAGGAAGGGAATGCATCCCCAGTACTGATTTTGAGAGATTCTGTTTATGTCATTTATATTTGTATCACTCATACCTAATATACTGCCTAGCACATAATCATTTGTGAAAAGTACAATATTTAATGGTAATCCCAATGCCAGGCCAGTTCTAGTGTGACTTTATGGGTTGGAGCTGGCTCAGTTAGTTCTCTAGTTAGTTCACGTCCATTCATATAATAGCAATAGCTTAAGGCCAACCTGATGGACCTACAGTCATTTTCTGACAATCATACTTGGACTAAGTAAGACTTCCTCGTGGCCACTGAAGGATCCCAATGTCTATGGTGGGGGTCCTTACCGGGGACCTTTTGGGGTTTACCCCAAACCACTCAACCACACTGACTGCAAAGAGTGAAAACCCATCAGAATAGCATCTCTTCCTCTCTGCCCATGCCTGAACTGAAGGCCGGAAACAATTGTTCCTACCATCTTTCACAAGAATATTGAGCAATAATATTCATAGAGTTTTTTGAAAGCAAAGACAAGAAAAGTGAAATAACGATTGTACTGGGCAGAGTTTATAAGCTGTTGATTTCAGGTTGCTTCCTTCTGGTTGATTGTGCTTATCCCTCTCTGAAACACATCACCTCTTTAATCAGCTGGTTCTGTCCACTCTGGAATTGCCTGATTACCAGTTCTCTCTCACCCATTCTGAAGGACAATTGGAACCAAAAGAGGAACTGTGATAGCCGCAAGATGTGATAGTTTACTTCTACCTCATACTGGCTACTCTACACTAAGCTGGTGACTTAGCCTCTAATTCCATTAAAATAATAATAAAGTCTGTTCTACCCATTTCTGAGTTTTCTTTGAGGACCACAGAGAAAATTTTATGAAGGAATTTTCTAAATTATCTACCACTAAGGAAATAGGAAGAATTGCTTCTTCCTAATGGTCTCTGGTCCAACTATTTTCCAATTCTGAGATGAACTTTGACCTTTATGTCATATTATATCACCCGGTCTTTTGTAGGAAGACTTGTGTCATTCTGTGTCTATTTATTGAGCAGCTACTATGTGACAGGCATTGCACTAGAGGCTAGGGAGTGAGAGATAAAAGATGAAAACCTCCAACTGGGTTTAGCAAAGAATGCCACAGAGTCTCAGGAGTGGCACCCCATCCAGACTGGGGGTGGGAGAGTCTGGAGGCTGGTGGGAGAGTCAAAGAATCCTTCCAAAAGTGAGTTGTGAAGTTGCTGAGCACTGAAGGAGTCAAAGGAGTTAACCAGAGGAAGATGAGAGTGTTCTTGGTACAGCAAGCAGTACATGAGCTTAGAAATGAGTGTTTCCCAAAGGGCAGGTGCTATGGACCATTAGCGGGGACAAATGTATGCATTGGAGGATGTTTGGCATCCCTGTCCCCAGAGCTAAATGTCAGTACTACACCCACACCCACACTCAATATGACAGCCAAAATGCCCCTTCATAAAATGTATACCTGACCACCTCATGGGGCATTCTCTGGTTGAGGGACTCTGCTGAAAAGATTCATGGTGGAATGCTTTTGGAACTAGAACATGACTAGGTAGGATGGAAGGAGGAGAAAAATTAGGAAGGCAGATTATAAATGCCCTATATGCCATCCCAACTAGATTATTTCCTACAAGACATTTCCTTGATAGTCAGATTGTATACAAAGTGCCTTGGATGGAGTCTGGCACATAATACAGGATCGATAAATTCTGGATCACTATCTCTCAGAATCCTGCCCAACCTTATTGGTCACAAATGTCTTGTTCTGATTTTTTTTTTTTTTTTGTACCGGGATTTGAATTCAGGGGCACTTGACCACTGAGCCACATCCCCAGCCCTATTTTGTGTTTTATGTAGAAACAGGGTCTCACTGAGTTGCTTAGCACCTCGCCGTTGCTGAGGCTGGCTTTGACCTCGCAATTCTCCTGTCTCAGCCTCCCAAAGTGCTGGGATTACAGGCGTGCACTACTGCGTCTGGCAAATGTCTTGTTCTTATGCACTCGAACAAGACACAAAGATAGTCAAATGCACACCACAAACTGGCTGATGACAGTTAATGCTAATGTCGGTTCCACTAGACAGAAACAGTGACAAGAGGAAAGATCTCTCCAAGGAGTGAGTAAGGTGTGCAGCAACCTTAATCTCCAGATTCGTGGGCTCTTTTCTGCTTTTTATGTGTGTGTGTATATGTGTGTGTGTTGATGATCAACCTGAGGGCTTTGTGCATGCTAAGCACATGCTCCACCACTGACTTAACACCCTCGGCCCCACATCTGGTTGCTGGAAGCCTCAATCCAGGCAAAATCGAACCCAGAAAGAAACAGATCAAAGGCCACTACCACCTCTACCTGTCACTAGGGAGCACCAAGGCAAAGATAATGTGGACTGCTAACACATCCTGTGGCAACCCAAGCCCAACTTCTAAACACTTGTGCTCACTGCCAAAGCATGAGCTAAAAATAAGGCTGCATTTTTCTATAATCAGCAATGCTATGTGTATTTGTTAGGTTCCAGCTGGGCCCTTAAGTCCCATTTTACCCATACAGTAATTAAACTATAGTGATGAAGGTATTTGGAACCCCTATGTAATACTATTAACAAGGAAGAGGTATTAACAATTCCAAGCGAAAGATTGAAAAGAAATATGACCTTCATTTATCCTACCCTCACTCAGACTTCAGTCATAGTTAGCTATTATTATTATTATTAATTAGGTACTGGGAATTGACTCCGGGGCACTTAACCACTGAGCCACACCCCCAGTCCTTTTTTTGTATTTTATTTAGAGACAGGGTCTCATTGAGTTGCTTAGGGCCTCACTAAGTTTCTGAGGCTGGCTTTAAACTCACGATCCTCCTGCATCAGCCTCCCAAGTCTCTGGGATAAAAGTGTGTGGCTCCAAGACTTTACTTGTGCTGTGCTCTGTGCCTGAAATGCCCTTACAAATCTCATCTCTCCTGTGGGTACCCAGAGCACCCAGGTCCTTACTGTGAAGCACTTGCAACTCCACATTATAATGGCCTGCTTACTAATCCATCTTCTAAACTGGACTGTGACCTTGCCAAAGGCTCAGAATCCATTAAATTCTTCTCTGTTTCCTCAGTGCCTAATCAATACCTGGAATATACTCCATATTCAATAAGTCTTCATTGGAATGAATGATTGAATAAGTGTACCTTCTCTGACTCTAAGCTCAACAGCAAGACCAAGGATCTCTCCCACTTCTCCATCTTCTGAGAACAGACACCCAATCCATACGTATACCCTAAGAATTTGGGTTGCATTGGAAAAGGAAAAGGAGAGAGAGAAAGAAGAAAGGATGTGCTGAGGGAGGGGCCAGCATTTAATGCATTTGGATTTGGGATGGGCCCAGTAGCAGAGTAAAAAGAGGTGAGGACTCCCTCCATGGCAGGCCAGGTGCCTTTGTGAGGACTTGTTCTAGGAAGAGGACACTGGGGTGGGACAGCCTGCCTGGAGTTTCAGGAACTGGTCCTAATTAAATTGTAGGCTTCTGAAGCTACACATAGGCCCACACAAAATCTCATACACAAATGTTTATAGCAGCCTTATTCATAATAGCCAAAAAGTGGAAACAACCCAAATGTCCATCAAATGATGAGAATAGATAAATGTGTGCTGTATCCACACAGGGGAAAATGGCTATGAACAGGAATGAAATAGTAACAGATGCTACAACATGGATAAACTTGGAAGGAGCAGACATATAGGATCACATAGATGATTTCATTTATATGATAGTTAGCAATAGAAACACCACTTGTATGGCAGAGTCCCATAGAAGTAGAAATATATTGACAGAAAGTAGATTGGAGATTACTTAGGACTATGGGAGATGGGAAGGGAAGGCCTGACAACTAGAGTGGATAGTGTTGTTTGTTATTGTTTGTTTTTGTTTTGAGATGATGAAAATGTTCTAAAGTTAGCAGTGCTAATAGTAGCCCACTTCTGTGAATATACTTGAAGCTACTGAACTGTATACTTTAAACAGGGGAATCATATAGTATGTGATTAATATCTCAAAGAAGCTGTTTAAACACACAAAACTCTATAGTAGGATGTTAACCTGTGCTTTGGAGGACTACCCTAAAATGGTATGCCAAAATTCACATGACCATGCATTTCCGGGGTCTGTTGACTGGATTCTCTATGATTCACTGGATTCTCCTGGTCCTCTGCTACCACCAGTGGTAACTGCTCTCTGTAGCCAAGGCCCCTGTGAGGGCTCAATGCAATGTTTGACTTCACAGAAAGAATATAATAAATATTAATGGAAAGAATGTAATAAATATTAATGTAATCAAACATGAAGATCAAATATGCAGTCTTATTGAAATAAAAATGATTAGCGATCATTTTAATAACTGAAGAGTAGGATACAGTAATATTCTGTGTTGAAAAAGGAGTGCTTGTGAATTCCATTCCAACATGTAAGGTTTTTTATTCTAAAGTATTATTTGTAATATGGGGATCTATCACTTTTCCTGCCTTTGAAGATTGAACCCAGGGCCTCCTGCATGCCAGGCAAGTGCCCTACCACTGAGCTACATCCCCAGCTCTCCTAATCACTTTTATATACTTATTTGTTGACCACTTTTATATTATTAATATTTTTTAAAATAAGCTTAAGAAGTCGGTAAGAAATTATGTCCATATGTAAAGTTTGTCAAGTTTCTCAACCTTTAACAGAAAACTTCATCAGAAAACAGGGTCTGCTATCTCCTCAGATAAATGCACCATGTGCCTTTTCTCTGAATGATTAGAACTACAAAAAGCAGAGAAATATTCATTGCATTATTTGACTTTTCTGGATAAGTACCAAGAAGGGGTAAGGTTAGCAATGGTTTGTGAAAGTGGACATATTTGCTTTTTAAAAAGTTACTTGAAACATCTAAGGCAATGGGTTCTTTTCCCCCCTTTCTTTATTTCTTCTCCCCGCCTCTTTTTTTTTTTTTAACTAACGAAAGTTAGTGTGTGCTGTCACACTCACCCAAAAGTGAACTTCTCGAACCGAAGTCTAATATACTTGGGTTTTTTTCCCTCGAATCTATTCTCCCTGCCTGCTCCTCTGATGTAAAAGCACATCTTCTTTCCGATTTGTAACACTCGGGTACCAATCCCGGCTGCGTTGCGCGAGAGACGCGCGCTGGTCGCCTCTCCCCGGGTTAATCCTGCAGGCACTTTCGGGGGATGGAGCTTGGCGGCTGAGCACCAGAGCTTGCGAGCAGCTGACTGCTGACTCAGAGGCGAAAGCGAGCCACCCGCGAATCTCCGTGCAGCTCGCTGCTGCATCCCTATCCCATAATCCCTTGCCTGGCTTGCTGCAGTCTTTTCAACAGACGCTGAGAAAAAGATGTCCTATAAGATAAAGATTGATTGGTCTGAATACCGAAGGGGGTCTCCCACTTGTTAATGACCCAGAAACATTCCTGCCGACTTTCCTGAGCCTTCTCTCATTTCCTCCATTTTTCTCTTCCTCTGTTCTGTTCCTGAACTGGCACATCACTACTTAGAGCAGAAGATATGCTGGGCTTCTGATGATGGCTGCACTGCATGGTAGGGAATTTTATCCAGTCTCTTTGCATGGTGCTTCCAAACTTGAGCTGGTAGCAGAAATGTGCTTTGTTCTTTTGGATTGCAGCGGAGCTTCAACGACAGACTTGGGAGGATTTAATTCTTTGCCTGATTAGTCTGTCTGCAGAAATGGGTAGGTCTAAATGTCGGGGTTGCTTAGTGCTATGCCAGGTGGATAACTGATTTCTCCTGCTCTCTCTGTATTCTGGCTCCCTCACCCCCACCCCTTTCTGATAGTGGTGCTGCATGCTCTGTAACTCTTTAGAGATCCACTCTTTGCTTAAACAAAGGCAGCAGTTTGGGGGCAAAGTCATGCAAGATTAACCAGTGAGGTATGGGGGCAAATTAACCAGTTTGGGGGCAAAGTCATGCAAGATTTTTTTCATCAAGTTCCATGTGAATTGACTAGGTTTTATTTTTACTGGTCTTTATTTGAATCTTGTCTTGGTTTGTTTTAAGTAAAAAAGAATGTCCCCTGTATCTTTCTATTGAGATGAAATATCTAATTTATAGGATTTCTTCCTCTGTACCCTAGGGTGGAGGAGAACGTGGGATGCACCCTCCCCCACCCTGCCCTCTGTTAAGAGAACCCTGGGGTTGAGTTCCATGGCTCCCAGTTACCATTGGAAACCCATTCATTCAAAATGCATGACTTGACCGTCTAATTCTGAATGCCATTGAGGACCAGCAAACAAAAATACACAGCAGACGATTTCTTTCTTTCAGACAATTTTTTTTTTCCTGCCTTTGAAGTACAATCAAATCTGGGTGGAGCTCAATGGTAGCGTTACACTGAACCGGGAAAAAAATCCTTGGTTTAGCCCTTAGGTTTCGCTTCCTTAAACTGTGGGTAATTTTTTTGTGTTGGAGCTTTTTCTACAGGAATGTCCCCACCCTGTCATTAGTCCTTATTGCAGGGCAATAGAAGAGCACATAGAAAGGCTATTGAAAACTAAAATATAATGTTAATAAATGGATTCCTGAGTTAAAAGAGAAAATATTTTTATCTGGAGAAAAGATCATTTCAATGTCACAGCTTTCGAGAACATATAGACTCAGAATGAGGTATTTAAAAAATTATCAGTTTTTTTCTTCAGCTTGAATCGTATTACAGCAGTTTTATTCCTCATGAGTAAATCGGAGGTTTCTTAAAAACCTACAGCATGTAAGAAGAGCCATTTGTTTGCTCAGATTTTTAAACTGATTCTTCAAGAGTATTAGGATTCATTTTGCCTAGATGAATTTTGAGGGGGCCTTTCAGTGTTTTGGGGGACAGACGCTTTATTGGCACTGGTCCTAACCCACTGTGATGTTAAATAATGCAGGCCCCTCCCAAGCACACACACAATGAGAAGTTTCATGTGCACCATGGTATTGAGAAAGCTGCTTTCTTATGCCAAGACCTCAGTTGGTAGCCCTTCCTGAACCACTAAGCATTTCTTTCCAATTTCTCCTAGAAAGACCCAAGTGATTTGCATTGCAAAGGTTAAAACTCAGCTGAATGTAAAAAATTCTCTGATAGAATGTGCTGTTTCAGAATATGTGGATGCAGCATATTTAACCCACACGGTTTTCTAAAAAGGGGGAATAAAATCTACACATTTTCACCATTGTTAATGTTCCAATTGTGAGCTGACTTAATTGTTAAGATTTAGAGGATAACAAAAGATTAGTAGACTTTGTGGGTTTGTGAAAGTCAAAACACTTATTCTTTGTCTTTACTAAGAAATGAAAATGGTCTTCATCCGGACAGCTTTAGGCTTTAATTTCTCTGAGCTTATGACCTCTTATTTACCTTCATTAAATAGGAAAAATCCCAAATATGTAGCAATTTTTATTACCTAAGTTTAATTTCTAAGATTCTCTCATACCCCTTTTCATTATCTCTTTGATAAAACTAACACTTTAACCGAACATTTGTTTGTATTATTGGGATATATATAGAGAGAGAAGAGAAGTACTTTCAAACTTTAAAGCATTTACTGCCAAATTATTTACTATCATAGGGCTTTTGTCCCCCCGGTGGGGTGGAAACCCAGGACCTTGTGCATGCTATGTAAGCACACTACCACTGAGCTATACCCCCAGCCCCTCCATAGTTTTTTTTGTCCCTCAAAAAATGTGAACGAGAGGCTGGGGTTGCAGCTCACTGGTGGAGTGCTTGCTTAGCACATGTGAGGCACTGGGTTCAATCCTCAGCACCACATAAAAAAATTAATTAAATAAAGGTATTTGTATACATCTACAACTAAAAAAAATTTTTTTAATCCAAGTGAATGACTTCTTGATTGTGACAAAATGACAATTTGCACAACTGTAACGGCTTTCTTTTTTAATTCTCTGACGCCATCTGTGTCTTTATTGCTTATCCAAGTGTTTCAGGGTCATAGTACAATTCGCTGTCAAAGGAGATTTTTTAAAAAAATATTTCTATTGTGCAAATTGTCTGAATTTAACCGATCAGATTTCCTCCTAAATTTGGAGTTTTAGATTAGACCAGAAAGTGGGGGGCGGGTGGGGGGATGAGTGAAGTACTCAAATAGCATCATTGAAAAACCAGGTGTTGCCGCTTTTCGTCTGCTAATCTTACACTCCTTCTCTTTTACCCTCTCTATCTTCATAGTTTCAATAGCCTCCATTTTTCCACTAAGTGCTTTTTATTATTTTTCTTAAAAACCTATTAATTGAAGGAAGCATTGTAGGCAACAACTGAATTAAATAATGTGCTTCTTATGCGCCAATGGCAAAAAGGGGTTTACAGCCACATAAGCTTGTGTCTCTCGAAGTTCTGGATGTGAAATAAATTTCTCTTCCGGCTTCTTGCCAGCCTCTCCCAATGGCCACTCTGTCCCCACCACTGAGCACCCTCTCTGCCCTCTGCCTTTCTTGCTGTCTAAGAATGCTCAGCCTCTTTGTGTCACCCACATGGAAAGCAAGGGAGGAGACTTGACAGGATGATTGATGTAGGGAGAAGAGACCCCACTCATCTTGATTGGCCCAGGGTACCGGAAGGTGAATGTCAATCAGCCCTATCACTTAACACTCCATCACACAGAGACAGCCTTCTGGAACTTGGAAAACCCAAATCCAAGCATACGACCTGAAGCCAGAGGTGAGACTGTCTATAAAGAAGGCAGTGGCAAACGATTACCTAGCTAGTGAGGAGAGACGTAGGGGACACAGGCGTATGTATTAGGGAGAGAAGTTGGGAGCTCAACTCAAAAATCAACTCCAATGCAGGAAAAGGCAACACATCATACATTGGACCCTGGAAATAAAAAGGAGTGACTTGGGAAGTTAGTCACATCCTTGCCTGGAGACAAGTTAAATAAGTAGAAGCTCTTTATGAGTAGATGCCCTGCCCCTACACACACACACACACACACACAATCAGGAAAGAATGCATCTAGCCTTCTAATTTACAAAATGGCCCATCTGGAATAGAGGCTGGATTTAACTGGAAGTGGGTCACCCTGTTTTAATTTCACTGATGATTGTCCTCTTTTCTTTCTTCTGGTTGTTCCTCGGTAACAATGCAAATTCAATTACAGGTGAATGCTAGCAGGCTCATCACTTAAAATAACTACCAATACCTGTTTCTCTAAGCATGCTTTTACCTGTGCCTTGCGCATTAGGTGTCACCTGCCCTGGCAGGTAAAGGGTAATATATGAGTTATAAATAATCCTTGTGGTTCGAGATTTCATTTTTATAAATGTACGAAAAGATTTTATATCTCCAGAGATGGTGATTTTTGCCTGCTCACACCCTTCTCATTGGCCCAAGAACAAAAATGTAAGCATATTAATAAGTAAATTTACCCCAAGGGGCCACAAAGAGAAGCAGTAACTCAGAAGTATCATAAAACTAGACTACAGAAATGGGATTGAAGCCAGGTGCTGTGGTGCACACCTGCAATCCCAGCTACTCAAGGAAGCTGAGGCAGGAGAATCCCAAGTTCAAGGCCAGGCTGTGCAATTTTGCAAGACCCTGTCTCAAAATAAAAAAGGGCTAGGAATATAGCTCAGTGGTAAAGTGCCCCCAGGTTTGATGCCCAAACTGCCAAAAAAAAAAGGAATAGAGTACCCCTAGAATAATAATATAATCAAATATACCTTCATTTACCCACAAATCACATGTTAAAATTTCATTTTTCAGAAGAATCTTGGCTTCTGCTTGCCAACCATGTTTCCTAGACTGGTCTGACGAGTCTGGCCAACTCCCTTCCCTTCTAGCTTTTCTCTTCCATCTCTCCTTGCTCTTTCTCATGCTGGTGTCAGCAACAAAAAGTCTGGATCCTTTCTGATCCAAATGGTATAATTTGGGGGTGAGAAACATGGTCTAAATCTTAGAATTGCGGACACAGGCATTTTTCTCTTATTCCATCTCCTCCTATCACATTCTTTTCCATTTGGTGGTAATTCCCACCAAGTTGAGAAAGTAAGCCAGGAAAGAACATCAGAGATGATGTGAGGAAAGAAATGCTGGGGCAGGAATTTTCTGTGCAAGGATTTAGTTGTGGGTTTGCTGTATGGTTTTCCCCACCACGGGCTGTGTTTAGTTAGCAAAATCCCCACTAATAAGGAACTTGTGTGCCATCTTGGACTTTTTATGACTGTGCCTATGTATCCTCAATAGTTATTTATTTCTTTTTCTGCATTTGTGATCGTGTTAAAATATGTTACTACTATTTACCCTATAGCCCGGCACAATGGCCAATGCCTCTAATCCCAGTGATGGGGAGGCTGAGGCAGGAGAATTGCAAGTCCAAAGCTAGCCTCAGCAATTTAGCCAGATTCTGTCTCTAAAAAGGAGAGGAAGTGAGCCAGAGATGTAGCTCAGTGGTAAAATGACCCTGGATTGAATCCCTAGTACCAAAAAAAAAGAAAAAAAAAATTAGGGGCTGCAGTGGTAGCTCAGTGGTAGACGCTTGCCTAGCACACATGAGGCACCGGGTTCAATCCTTAGCACCACATAAACAATAAAGAAATAAAATAAATGTGTTGCAATCATCTATAACTAAAAAAATTTTTTTAAATTACTCTCTGGATGATGGCTTATTTTGCTAAGCATTAGATTGTCCTGCTCAGGGCGCAGATTTCTAATGGCAAATGACAATGTTCACAACCACCATGCTCTTTGTCACAGACGTCAACGAATGCTCTTTTCTGCTACTGCGCTTAAGTACATTTCCATGTTATGCTCTATTAGTGCAATTCATCTAAAAAATAATAAGTGGCTCTTAAGTACTAGGCTCACATAGTTCTGTATGTTGAGACTACTAGAAGGAGTGGTGAGAAAAAAGCTCTATCTTCAGTCAGCCAAACACTGGTCGGGTGGGATGGCAGTGTAGGGGATAGAAAGACAGTATGTAAAATAAATAAATTACATACAATATTAGGAGTTTTTGGATTGTTTGTTTTTTGTGGTGCTGGGGATCAAACCCAGGGCCTTGTGCATGGTAGATAAGCGTTCTACCACTGAGCTACACAGCCCCAGCTAGAAGGTATCTTAATTAGATTTCTTCCTGGCACAAAAATACCATACACTAGATGTCTTAGACAACAGAAATGTATTTCCTACCATTCTGGAGGATGGGAATTCTGAAATCAGGGTGCTAGCATGGTGAGGTTCTGGTGAGGCTCTTTTCTGGCTTATGACAGACAGGTGGCCATCTGTTATCCTCGCGTGGAAGGGACAGCGTGCACTCTTGGCTCTTAGAAAGCACTAATCCCTTTGTGGAGGACCTGATTACTTTTCAAAGGCTCCATCTTCACATACTATCAGTTTGGGAGCTAGGGCTTCGATATGATTTTGGGACGCAGAGGCACAATGGTGGAGTCCATAGCGTAGTAACCAGTGCCATAGAGAAGAACAGCAAAGACTGGATCAAGTACAAGGGACCTGGAGAGGAGATGCTGTTCTACACAGGATGGTCACATTGAGCAGGTGACACAGAGCAGAGCCTGGAGAAGGGAGGGAGCACTTTCGTAAGCTCACTGCTGCTTGTTTCCCACCTCGCAGCGAGTCTCCCGCATACAGGCTCTTAGAGCTAGATAATGTCCTTATCAATCTCATGTTGACTAGGTCATTTAAAAATGGCTCCCCTACCTTCGCTTCCGTATCCTTTCCTTTTTATTGACCTTTTGTCAATACGACGGATATTAGCTCTAGCATCCAAAAGCATCGGTGCTCCATCAGGTACAAGGTTCCAGGCATGTTTTCACGGGCATCCCTCTAAAAATAAATTTTGCTAATTTCCCACGAAAAAGCATGTCTTCCAGTCCTCTCTATTACCGTGCACTGATTTCTGCTGGTGATGCAGGTGGAGAAGTTCTCGACATCTTCTCCAGATGGGAAAGGGAGACCAGAAACTGGTAGTGCCCAAACACTCTGATGAAAGGCTGTTTTGTATTTTGTGCATATTCCTCATGGAATGTTCAGGGGGATGGCAGGCTTCCCACAGTGCTCATTGGCAGTTATTCTGAGCACAGTGTCCCTTTAGGAGCAGTTAAACGTGTTCCTATTGTGAGTTTTGCAGTTATGTTCAGGGAAGAAGTGTTATTCTGGCAACATTGGGGGGATCTTTAGGGGTTGGAAATTTTGTGTTGATTCTGGGAGCTCTAAAAATCCAGATGCCTTCAACAGGTCACTTGTGACAGATCTGCGATATTGTCATGATTTTAAATTAGTGTTAATGAGTAAACGTAATTCATTTGCCTGGTAAATGAATAATACTCAAAGATTTGCATCATCCACGACACTAATTATAAAATTAGAAAGGGAAAAGAAAATTTTCAACTTTAAAGTATAACAATGTTGGCTTAAGAAATTCCATTTAGTCAACATCTATCATTTGATTACAACAAGTGCTTTTCTTTGCCCCGAGTCCAAAATTCTAAGGTTCAATAAAGAGTAAAGACCAATTGGATGGATTTTCTTTTTTCCATACCCATTGTGGCTCTGGTTATTTCAAAGGGTAATACGAAAAGATTTCAAAAGCTATTGTAAAGAAAATTATTTTAACTGATACGTTCAATATCATCTTTCTTCCATTCTTTCCTATGTCTTTCAGGCTGGGGAATAGACCTGGGGCTTTTAATCACGCTACTCTTACCACTGAGCTATATATATCCCAGTCCTCAATAGCTTCTCCTCCTTCTTCCTTTTTTTTTTTCTTGTACCAGGAATTGAACCAGGGTATTCAACCACTGAGCCACATCCCAGCCCTTTTTATTATTTTTTAAAATCTTGACACAGGGTCTCACTAAATTGCTTATAACCTCTCTAATTTACTGAGACTGTCTTTGAATTTGTGATCCTCCTGCCTCAGTCTCCTGAGCTGATGAGATTACAGGCATATGCCACCTTGCCCTGTCCTTCTTCCTCTTTCTCCTCCTCCTCCTCTTCCTCCTCATCCTAGTCCTCCAGTAATGGGCATTGAACTCAGGGATGCTCTACCACTGGGCTATATCCCCAGCCCTTCCTTCCTTCCTTCCTTCCTTCCTTCCTTCCCTCCCTCCCTCCCTCCCCCCCTCCCTCCTTCCTTCCTTCCTTCCTTCCTTCCTTCCTTCCTTCCTTCCTTCCTTCCTTCCTTCCTTCCTTCCTTCCTTCCTTCCTTCCTTCCTCTCTCTTTTTGAGATAGGGGCTTGCTAAATGGCCAAGACTGGCCTCAAACTTGGGTTCCTCCTACCTTAGCTTCCTAAGTAGCTGTGAATCCAGGTGTGTGCCACCATGCCCATCCCTCAATATCATTTTTAAAAATATATGAAATATTTCATGAATATTTGTGCCATCCTTGTGCAGGGGCTACGCCAGTTTTTTCTGTGTCATTCAAATTTTAATGCTGTTGAGGTAAGCACTCTATCATTTTTATGTCCTCCACACCTGTGAAGTGTGAATTTTTTTTTCTTCATGGTGCTGGGGATTGAACCTAGGGCCTTGCACTTGATAGGCAAGCACTCTACCTCAGAGCTACATTCCCAGCTCTAAACTTGTTTAAGGATAGATTTCATCTACTTATCAGATAAGGCAGCAAACTTGAAATCTGAGCTTTCTGATTACTGATTTTACTGGATGACCCTGGGCAAGTGATTTAAGCCCTCGGGTTTGGTTTCCTTATCTTTAGGACAGACAAATCCATTCCTTACTGATTCTGAAGTCATAGGGATGGGGTTAAAAAAGCAAGACAGTGCACCAACATTCTAGCTCCTGAGAGCTGAGCTCGATTGCATTCAGTCAGTGAATATCATTCTCTACTGTAGTTCTTTAGGAAAACAGGCTATGGAAAGTCTAGCTGATAATGCTGGCTAATTAGACATTCATACCCACACTGCTTAACTGTGTACTGAGTTCTGTCTGAGCGTGACGCTCTTGGATAGCAGGTGTTCCACAAGGTTCTATCTGTTTATTAATCATACTCTTTGATGAACCTGTCTGGAAAGTGTGGAGTTTGAAAATGGGTGTGTCACATATGTGCCTCTCCTCATATTTCTAAACAGAGTTTTCTTACTGAAAGTTGAAATACCTTTCAAAAATTTGGTGATTTGGTAGGGAGTAAGGAAAGCTATCATTTCCACTTGGAAAAGAGTGTCAAATTGTCAACTTTGTAATTATGTTGTATTTCCCAGCTTTACATGCAGGTCACAGGCCAAGTTAAAGTGTCATATATTAACCAAGCTTCTATTGTGCAATCTCCATGAAGCAAGGTCAAGGTGGCGGGGGTAGGAGTTTACGGAGTGAAAAGGCCATGGATTTTAGAGGCATATATCTCTCTCAGTTTGCATGTTTGCATTCAGGTGAACTTGACTGAGCCTGTGTTGCTGTTTTGTGTACCTGTGTGCATGTCTGTGTATGGTTTGTTTTATCTATAGAGTGAGAATAATAATAGCACTTCCTATTATAATTATATTAAATATTACTTTTTTGAGGGAGAGGGAATATATTACCACTAGGAATTATAGGGCTGGGGAGAACTTATCAAATATTTAGAAAATTGAGAAGTGAATTTTAGTTGATCCCTGGTTTATCCCTTTGGGATAGAATCCAGAAGCACTTTAAAAGTTGTAAATGGAGCCGGGCGCGGTGGCTCATGCCTGTAATCCCAGCTCTTAGTGAGGCTGAGACAGGAGAATCACGAGCTCAAAGCCAACCTCAGCAACAGCAAGGAGCTAAGCAACTCAGTGAGACCCTTTCTCTACATAAAACACAAAATAGGGCTGGGGATGTGGCTCAGTGGTTGAGTGCCCCTGAGTTCAATCCCCAGTACCAAAAAAAAAAAAAAAAGGGAGTAAATGGAGTGGTGTTCTGTGTTATAACTAACCCCTCCCTTTTGTGCTCATGGACTTTCTGCTGTCTTCTCTGTATCCTCTCCTAATTTCTTCTTTTCTGGCATGATTTCTAACATATTGAAACATCCTCTGAATTCCCTCATTTCTCCACATCCTTCAAATGAATACATGTTGATACCGCCGGTTCTGGTATCCCTGGAAGTACATTTGTTCTGCCTTTTTATATGCCCTAGGCTTCCTTTGTTCTCCTGCTCTCTTCCCCTTATCTCTCTCCTTCCTGCCTATGTGACTAGGCCCAGGAGATGCTCTGAGGGGGTGGCCAAAAGGTAAAAAGCAGATGGACCAGGTAGAGTGATCTGGGCAGGAAGGGGGCATAATTAACAACTCCCTGTAGGAAGGTACAATCCTTGGGACAGGTTACCTTAGCAACAGGTTGGAGCAAGGGCAGGTTATCCTGATAAGGGTGGAGGAAGGGCTTGCAGGCATTAGCATTTCAATATCTCTCCAACTTCCCAGACCCAAATTGGCCTCCTTGATCAGACCTGACTCTATTTACCTGTCTATACTGACTGCCTGTCTAATTCTGGCTTCAACGTGAATACCAGTGGATATTTCTTTAAAACTACAGGGGCTAACTCTAGCTTTTTGGCCCCGGCTCCATGGCAAATACATTTTAGTTTTCAATCTACAAACCTTTAGTTCTTAAGAAAACACCTTGAGCTACACATAAAAGTTTTCATCAAAATTCTAATAACCTCCATCCTGCATTTTTTTGTGTAATTTCCATTAATATTTGGCTCTTGGGGCAATGTCATCTTTCCTCCATCCTGTATATTAATGGCATACAGGGGAAGAAAATTTTTTCCTCTACTGTCTTAGGTTATCTGCCTGGGGCCTGTGAATTAAACTCACAAAAGACAGATTAATAGGAGAAAACCTACAAATTGTGTAAATGTTAATGTTTTTAATTTTACATACAGAAGCTTCATAGAAAAGAAATGAAAACCTAAGGAAGTCATTAGACTTGGGGGCTTATATACTTTTATTTATTTATTTATTTTTGGGTACCAGGGATTGAACTCAGGGGCACTCGACCACTAAGCCACATCCTAGTCCTATTTTTGTGTTTTATGTAGAGTCAGGGTCTCACTGAGTTGCTTAGTGCCTTGCTGTTGCTGAGGCTGGCTTTGAACTTGCGTCTCAGCCTCCCAAAGTACTGGGATTACAGGTGTGTGCCACCACACCGATTTATATACCATTTTAACAACGGTTAATAAATTGTGGAGAGCCGTCTACAAAGGAAAGGTGGGGTTGGACAGCAAAGGGCAGTAAATTGCAGAAAGGTAACTAGAAAATGTACAATGTCTACATTTTAAGATTTGTTCAGTTGAGTTTTGTTAAACATACTTAACTCCTTGCCATCTCCAGAGATTAAGAGCCTTCTGGTCTTCCTGGCATAGGAGAGGGGGCACCTTCACAAATGGACATTCCTTTTCACAAAGGAATTTTATGTCAGTTTTAGGGAAGATGGAGAGCCCCTTTTGTGTCTGCTGTTTCTTAGCAGCCTTCAGTTCAAAATAATCCTTACACCAGAGAGGCACGTTTTGCAAAAGCATATTCTGATCCCTTCAAACACAGTAGTTGAGGAGACATATTGAATTTGATAAGAATAGAAAAGGCAGATATGAATTCAAATATAGTTATGGCTGAACGTGTGAACAGACAGCTATCTATAACTATTCCCTCAGCCACCACTCAGCCATGAAACCCAGCAAGCATACCTCTTCATGGGACACATCTTCTAATTGATTTTGTTTGCATGGTAAATACAGGATTATTTTATTGATTTACAAAACAAACAATGGCAGCTGGTGCGGTGGCTCAAGCCTGTAATCCCACTACTTTGGGAGGCTGAGACTGGAGAATCGCAAGTTCAAAGCCAGCCTCAGCAATGGTGAGGCACTAAGCAACTCAGTGAGAGAGACCCTGTCTCTACATAAAACAAAATAGGCCTGGGGAAGTGGCTCAGTGTGGAGGGCCCCTGAGTTCAATCCTCGGTACCAAAAAAAAAAAATGGCAATGAAGGCTGGTTATGGTCATTTTGAGGTCACTAACTGACTTCCATCTGTTTATAACTTGATGCCTAGAGTGAAAGAGCCAGGGATTGATTTGCACTTACAGATGATTATATATTTTTCCATTTTGGTTTTTCTGTCTGACAGCAGCAGCGTGCAGGGTCAAAGACAGCCGGCCCCCCATGTCAGTGGTCTAGGATGGCCAGTGAAGGCACCAACATCCCAAGTCCTGTGGTGCGCCAGATTGACAAGCAGTTTCTGATTTGCAGTATATGCCTGGAACGGTACAAGAACCCCAAGGTTCTCCCCTGTCTGCACACGTTCTGCGAGAGGTAAGCCTCTTTTGTGCTTGGAGAAGGGACCTGCACAGACTGACCTCCTACCACCTACCACAGGCTTTTTTTCCCAGAATTCTATCATCACCCAAAGAAGACAGTGGAGCTCTTGTGCTTCTGACAGACATCTAGAAACCCAATCATGAGCTAACTGTATTTCAAAGAATGTGAGTTGGAGAAAGCAACCAGGTAACTACTAGTTCATTTTCGAAGGAGGTGAACATTAAATAAGTATTTTAAGATAAAAATGTTTAAAATTTTTCCCTTTGTTCTTCATGAAATAATTTTTGCCAACAGCAAACCACAGTGGTAATTGATAGTCGTTTGTGAGGGTCAATTAAAAATCTATCATTTCCTCCCCTGTAACAGATCAGGGAAACACCTACATATAAGGGGTCAGTTCACAGATCAGCGTTCTTTCCCCAAAGACACTTCAGACACATATTAATGTCACTTTGGGACACTTATGATGTCTTAGATAAAGAAAAAAACTATGTAAAACACACACACACACACACACACACACATATAAAATAATTATAAATTACCTTAAGAAAGCATTCTTTCTTTATCTTTATTGAGAGGGTTTTTTTTTGAAGATGGTGTTAGTCAGTTATAAAATATACTTTTACCCCATTGTTTAACTTACCTTATAAGAAATTAGGCATATGGGCTGGGGTTGTGGCTCATTGGCAGAGTGCTTGCCTGGCATGTGTGAGGCACTGGGTTCAAATCTCAGCACCACATATAAATAAATATAAAAATAAAAGATCCATCTACAACTAAAATAATATTAAAAAAAAGAAATTAGGCATAAAAAGTTTGTAAGTAATTAGTTATCTGTGGCCCAATTTAAGTATTTCCATGGTGAAGTTTATATATTTTTCTTAAAAACAAAATGGTAATTATGTTTTATAGCATTTTGTGAAATACATTTTTCTTATTATTAATATACATAATTAAAATACTTTACCCCCGATGATGGAATAGGAAATCAATACTTCCAATAGCTTCAATGTATGCTGACTATATTTATCATCCAGCTTAACACATTTGTGATCTGATTGTTGATTTACTTTGGAAGGTTTCAACTGCAAAAAGATAACCATATCCTTGGTGGTGGTGATTGGTAAAGAGAGATAGTAGATTTATTACTAGTAGTTGTGTTTTTTGTTTGTTTGTGGTTGAATATGTGTGTGCACGTATATATGTGGATTTTTGTTTGATTTAGTGGTGGAATATATAGTGAAACAATACTTTTTATTTTATTCATTTTACACTTTGGTTTAAGTGCTTTGTAATTTATATTCCAAAGTAATTAAATAGAGTGTGATTTTTTTTCCCTAACACTTAATGGGTATAGCTAAAACATGAATACCAGCCAATTGTCCATGTGTCCCTTTGCCCACATGGCACTTTCTTCATTTGATTTGTAGCAGTTGGCATAGTGTGGCATTCTTTATACACCACATCAGGAGTCATTCAGAGCCACTCCATTCCTGCATTCAGTATCCCATGTTTTTTGGGTCCTCTTTCCTTACCCTCACTGGTGAAAACAAGGCATCTGAGCTGGCCTGGGTCGGGCCCAACCCACCCCTGATCCCTGCCCTATAACTAGTGGTAGAGATTTGTGAGCCCCTACCGTGGTGAGTCCCTATGGAATTCCGTGCATTCGAATTATTCTGGCATCGTGCATGTTGAAATGATTCCCTTTCGGAAGGAAATCCTTCCTTTGGGAAGATTTTATTTCTGTAGAGATGGAACTTCGCAGGTTGGCTCACTGTCAGGAGACTGAACCCTAGGAACTCTTATGCTGGACATATACACCTGGCTGCTTAGTGACACCTTCGCAGTTACTCTCTTACCCCACATCTTCCAAGACACCATCAACGAGGCTTGGCAGGACCAAAACCAGACATCATCCTGGGCCTGTGAAGAAGTTGGTTCCTAACTCCCTACTCTCCAGTGAATGTGACATTAAACCAGGAACAAGGGCTACGCACCAGAATTATGCAGAAAACCATGGTGTGGAGGCATTTGCTCTAATCAGGGAAGGCTTGCCTACAGAATTGTTAAGCAGAAACCCCATGAATGAGCACAAAGTAAGCAAAGAGGAGTGAGTAAGAAGGAAAGGATTTCAGGTTTGGGCAGAGGTGCTATAGTGAAAGGGATTGACATTTCAGAAGAATTTACACAAACCCATGAGAAGGAGACACAAAATATGTAAGTAATCCGTGTTACCAAGTATGGATGCTTATCTTCACTGCGGGGCAGTGGAAGCCATGGTGGGAGGAAGGGGACATACAAATGGTGAGTTTTGAGATCTGAAAAGGTTATTCTGAGTGCAATGTGGAGAAAGGTCAGGGAGTGCAAGGGGAGATGACAGCGTGTGGGTGAAAGTCCATTGCAGAAGTCCAAGAAAGGGTGGTGTAGCCGAGATGAAGAGAACTGGAGGGTCAGAAAGATACTTGGGAATTGACAGGCTTTTGTGATGGGTTGGATACAGGAAATAAAGGTCAGCGGGGGAATTACTGTTTTATGAGTGACTCCTAGTTTCTGATCTGCTTTGACAAATGGATGGAGGTGCCATTGATCGCGATAGGAAGAGGAGGTGGTTTGGTTTTGGACATGCTGAGTTTTAGGACCTGTGAGACATCTGAGGGGAGATGTCAAGAAGACAGTCCATACACAGGTATGGGGCTCAGAGGAGACATCTGTGGGAAGAAATATCAATGTGCCAGTGCTGTTATAACCAAGCAAGGGGATATAATATCCCAGGGAGAGAGCAACTCTTAAGATGGAACCTTGGTTAACTACAAACTTCATTAACACAGAAAAAGATAGAGAAGACAGAGGGAGGATCAGATGAGTGTGCTGTCAGAAAGACAAGGGAGGGCTGGGATTGTGGCTCAGTGGTAGAGCGCTTGCCTCGCATGCATGAGGCACTGGGTTCGATCCTCAGCACCACATAAAAATAAAAAAAAACAAAATAAAGATATTGTGTCCATCTACAACTAAAAATAATTAAAATAAATAAATAAATAAATAAAATAAAATTAAAAAAAAAAAAAAGAAAGACAAGGGAAGATAAAATGGCAAAAAAGAAGGGGAGGCGGACAAGGTCAGGCTTGGTGAATGCTGCTGAGAAGTCTCCAAAGATAGGATTGAAAAATATCTGTTGTTGCTGAGAATCAAACCCAGTGCCACATGCAAATAAATAAAATAAAAGTGAATCCACAACTAAAAAATATATTAAAAATAATGTCTGTTGTGTTTAGGTATCATTCATGACCTTAGTGAAAGCTGTTTCATTTCTGGTATTGATTCAGCACTAGCTACCTCTGTGATACAGAGAAGATCAATAAACCTTCCTTGATGTCAATTTTTCCTTCTGCAAAATTAGGAGAATGGGACCAACTCAGTGGTTTTTGAATTTTGTTTGGCTAAGCAGCAGGAAAACATTGAATAGTCTTTGTTTTTGTTTGTGTTTTATTTTTGCAGTGCTGGGGATTGAGCCCAGGGTTTTGCACATGCTAGGCAGGTGCTCTACCACTGAGCTACACCCCCAGCCCCAAGTTTGACTGTTTAGAGCTTGGATTATGGTGACAAACTGCCTGGGTTTGGACTCCTGTTCTGCACTTGACCAAGTACCTTGGGCACATCACTTAGCCTTTGTCTGCCTGTGTTTCCTCATTTGTTGAAGGTGATCATAATAGAATCTCTTTCATAGGTTATTTGGAAATACTTTGATTTTAATAAGCAATAAATATGGTGGCATTATTAGTGATTTTTTTTTAATTAAATGGATTTAGTTGATGCTTGTTGAGGGAGGAAGGCGAAGAGATGGTCTGACTCAATCTGGGTGTCCTATTCCTGCTTCCCCCAAACTTTTCCCCTCTCATGTGTTTTTAGCATCTGATTATAGTCTATAAAATGAATTTCAGTTTTAAAAAAATATTTGACATGTTTTTTTCAAGTCTACACGTTTGTGAGCTATGTGCTAGCTATTGTAGACCATGGCTTCTCAAATTTTAATGTGTGTGTGAATCACACATGGGATTCTGATCCAGTAGTCTGGATGAGGCCCAAGATTCTGCATTTCTATCCAGCTCCCTGGGAGGCTGAGGCAGCTCACCCATTGACCACACTTGTGTGACACGCCTCTAGAAAAACACTATAGAAGTCAATGATACTTTTCTTTCCATGAGCATAGCCATTTCCTTGCTCTGTTGACAGGTCCCCTGTGAGAACAGGTTAGCTCTTTGTTTCTGAAATATCATTTCCCTAGTCAAGGACACTCTGAAAGGGATTTCAGCAAAGTAGCCTGTATAATTGCTGAGTACATGCCAGGCACAGTGGCGCACACCTGTAATCCCAGCACTTTGGGAGGCTGAGACAGGAGAATCGCGAGTTCAAAGCCAGCCCCAGAAATGATGAGGTGCTAAGCAACTCGGTGAGACCCTGTCTGTACATAAAACACAAAATAGGGCTAGGGATGTGGCTCAGTGGTTGAGTACCCCTGAGTTCAATCCCTGGTACCAAAAAAGAAAGAAAGAAAGAACATGGATGGTACATGCAGGAAGTGGTGCCTCTGTCCCTTGGGCTGACTGTCTTGCCTGTCTGCCCTGCAACAGGTGCCTGCAGAACTACATTCCCGCCCACAGTTTAACCCTCTCCTGCCCAGTGTGCCGCCAGACCTCCATCCTGCCCGAGAAAGGGGTGGCTGCGCTCCAGAACAACTTCTTCATCACGAACCTGATGGACGTGCTGCAGCGGACACCAGGCAGCAACATAGAGGAGTCTTCCATCCTGGAGACCGTCACTGCTGTGGCTGCGGGAAAGCCTCTCTCTTGCCCAAACCACGATGGGAATGTAAGTGAAGGGGATGATGGACACTGTCCAGGAGCCTGATGGCTTTGACCTTGGGCACATCAGAGATTATAGGTTAAAAAACTCCACCTGGAAAGTGAGGGTTAGTTTGCCTGCTCGCTTTCTCTGATCAGAATTCTTTAAATAACAAAATCTATCTTCATTGTGTTTGCTTAGCATCTACTGTTGGCTATCCTCAGGAGAGCAAGTCAGTAGCTATTTGCATGCTGGGCATAACTTGGCCCACATAAACATCTGTGTCATAAATTATGGGCAAAGATTTAATAATGGATACATTCTGAAAATTAAGAGTGATTATCAAGATGTTAATTAATTAGAGATGTTTTTCTTGGGATGGAAATTTTTCTCATATTCCTTTATGTCCCATTCCTTAATCATAAATAGAATTTGAGGCTATAAATCATAGATTAGGGTAATCTATCATGGATTAGAAGTAATAGATCATGGATTATGAATTGCACACATGTTCTGTTATTAGCAAGAACAGTAGCTACTATTAACTCAGCAGGACTTGTGTGTGTCATCAAATAACTTCTTCACTATAGTTCTGTAACCTGAAGATACAGCATCGTGTCGTGGCAAAGAGCACTGGCTTTGGAGTCTGCTGGCCTGATTCAAATCCTGTTCTTAATCATATTCCCTGAGTCAGCTTTGGCAGGTTTATTAAACTCTCTATGTCTCATTTCCTCTGCTGTCAAAAGGAAGTAATAATAATATTTACCATATAGGACACAGGAAAAATGAAATGTTTAAATCATATGAAGCATATAATAAGCTCTCAATAAAGGTTAGCTATTAAAAGTCTTTCTGGAGTTAGGGGTGTAGCTGGGTGGTAGAGTGCTTGCCTAGCATGATCGGGCCCTGGATTCAATTCCCAGCACCATCCCCCCAAATTATAATAATAAGAAATTTTTTTTTTGGTGTTAGGTATTGAATCAAAGGCCTTGGACATGCTAAGCACATGCCCAATCACTGAGCTACACCCTGGCCCTAATATAATTTCTAATTAATGACTACATTCACTTTTTTCCTTATATATCAGCCACTTTTAAAGTACTTGAAGCTGTTTATCATAAAAGGCCCATGTGTAATAAAACCACTAAGGCAATCAAGGGATTGTCAGAGTCGCAATACTGTTTGTTGACCTCATCTCGCGCCATTTTCTTTACCAGGGATTGAACTCAGGAGCACTTGACCACTGAGCCCCAGCCCTAGCCCTATTTTGTGTTTCATGTAGAGACATTGCTTAGCGCCTCACCGTTGCTGAGGCTGGCTTTGAACTGGCGATCCTCCTGTGTCAGCCTCCCAAAGTGCTGGGATTATAGGCATGTGCCACCGTGCCTGGCACATCTCACGCCATTTTCTCTGGCCACTGTGCTGTAGCCTCCCTGGCCTCCTAGGACTTGCCAAATGGTTTCCCACCTCCAGGACTGACTGTCCTGATCCTTCTGCCTGGAATACTGTTTGAGTCTTCTTTATGTGGCTAGCTCATTCTTACACTTGAACTCTCAGCACACCTTTCTCCTCCTTGGAGCAGCCTTCTCCGATGAGCTAGTCGAGGCAGGCCACCTCTTGTACCATGACTCTCCATCATGTCACTTCCTTCTTGGCCCCATGGCACTTGCCATTTCTTCTGCAGGTTGCTACTATTAATTTATTTATTTATTTTGGTACCAGGGATTGAACCCAGGGACACTTAATCACTGAGCCACATCCCTAGCCCTTTTTTATATTTCTGTTAGAGACAGGGTCTTGCTGAGTTGCTTAGGACCTCACTAAGTTGCTGAGACTGGCTTTGAACTCACAATCCTCCAGCCTCAGCCTCCTGAGTTGCTGGGATTACAGGTGTGCTTCTCTGCACCTGGCTACAGATTGCTACTCAAGGCTTTTCCTTTAGAATGTGAGTGCCATGTGGGCAGGGACCTTGTTCACTCCCCCACTTAGCACCAACTGCAGAATCTTACACATGGAAGTCAGTGCACATTTGTCCAACAGATTTGCCTAACAACATTCTTGGTTCCTCAAACACATCCTGCAATGTTGGTAATATGTCATAAAAGCTAGATTTGGAGGAAATGGCATTCTGAGCTCTTTGGTAGCCCACACAAGAGACAGAGAGAAAGAGAGAGAGAGACAGACAGACAGACTGTGGATTATGTATCAGTCATTATTTAACTGAAGCACAGGAGGCTATTAATAGCTATCAGGTGTTGTATGCATTGCACTCCAAGGGAGAATTATCTGGTAAATTTAGAAAAAAGAAACCTAAAGGGTGCCTTCAACAGCAGTTTGATGTTCTTGTGACCATTCCCACACTGGCTGTTAGTGAATACTGTCTGTCTCTTCCTGGAACTTACATCTTATTAGTTCTAGAAGGCATTTCTGTCAGCCACAAGAGTCCCCTTCAAGCGTAGGCCAGGCACGGGGCTCTCTGCAGACTCAACTTGATAGAGGAGTGAGTTTTAGAAACATGAGGAGACCTACTATAGACACAGGTCTAAATTTGGAATATAAAGTAGCAAAAACAGAATGAGAAAGGATGCCCATGGGGAAGGTAACATAACTAAGCAAAGGAAGAATGTGGTGGATTTCAGAAATGGCTGGTAGCTGGGGGCAGCTGGGGCATCAGGCAGGTGATGGCGGGCACAGGTGGGCAGGAGAAGTACAGAGAGGAACCTGGAAAGTGGGGGGAGAGAGATTGTGACGAGCTATGAATATCATCAAGAAAATATTTGATTGAAATTCCTTAAGCAGTGTGAAAGCATTGAAACCTGTTAAATAAGAGCTGGATATTTCAGTGGCTTTATGGAGGAACCGAGTAGCAGAGACACTGATTCTGAATTTTTTTTATTTATTTTTATTTTATTTTCTGGGGACTGAACCCATGGGTGCTTTGCCACTGAGCCACACCCCCAGCCCTTTTTAGTTTTTATTTTAAGACAGGGTCTTGCTTAGTTGCTAAGGGTCTTGCTAAATTGCTGAGGTTGGCCTGGAATTGAACAATCTTCCTGCCTCAGCCTCCTGAGTTTGTGATTACAAGCATGTGCCACCCTGCTGGGCCAATTCTGAATTTACAGAGTTTTCCAGAGTGAGATGATGAAATAGAACTAGAATAGTATCAAAGGCATGGAGAAGAGAAGGCAAATTTCAGAGAAAAGAGTACTTTTTTACTTGAGTATCTGTCTCCCATGGATGAAAATATATATTCCAAAATCTGTTAAACTGAACTGTTAAGATTGAGAATTTGTAGCCGGGTGCGGTGGCGCAAGCCTGTAATCCCAGCACTTAGGGAGGCTGAGACAGAAGAATCTTGAGTTCAAAGTCAGCCTCAGCAATGGCGAAGCGCTAAGCAACTCGGTGAGACCCTGTCTCTACATAAAACACAAAATAGGGCTGGGGATGTGGCTCAGTGGTCGAGTGCCCCTGAGTTCAATCCCCAGTACCAAAAAAAAAAAAAAGATTGAGAATTTGTGGAGCCTGGTGGCACACACCTGTAATCCCTGTTACTGGGGAGCCTGAGGCAGGAGGATGGAAAGTTCAAGGGCAGCCTAAGCAACTTGGTAAGACCCTGTCTCAAAATAAAAAGACTGGGGATGTAGCTCAGTGACAGAGTGCTTCCCTAGGAAGCACAAGGGTTTAATCCCCAGCACCACCACACACACACACAAAGAAAAACAAAATAAAAGGAAAAAAGAAAAAGATAGAAAACCACCCAATTCATTTATGATATACTCATAACCCAGATACCAAAATCTAGTGAAGATAAAAAGCTATTAATAATTCAACTGTGATTATAGCTGGGAATTTCTTAATTAAAATACCCCAGCAAATTCTTAATATGTAAGAGAACTTACAAGTTAAGAAAAATATGATCATCACAAAAGAAAATGAGCAAGGAACTCAGAAAACCACATGGGGAGGTTTTCTAAGTAGATAATAACTGTATGCACATGAATGCACATATGTAGATAGATAGACTAGATATATATATCATACAAAATTCACAAATGATCAAATCTTTGCAAATCAGCTACAATTTTTTGAAAAGATAATAGCCAGTGCCGATGAGATGTATGTTGAGACATTTTTATGTGCCGTGGGCGGAAGGGTAGATTGCTCTTCAGAAAGTTGATAGTAATTTAATAAAATATAATGAGTATTTTCCACCACTGTTCATCTTCTAATATAGTAATTCCACTAATAAAAATATTTCTAAGGAAATAATTTGATATGAAGACAAAGATTTGATATTAAGAATGATTGTCATGGAGGTAGGGATGTAGCTCAGTGGCAGAGTGCTTACCTATCATGTGCAAGGCCCTGGGTTCCATCATCAGCACCACAATTTTTATATTTCAGCAAAAATTGGGAATAATTTAAATGTGAAATATTAGGAACATCGTTAGATTATGGTAAATCCAAATAACACATTGTTGAGTAGCCATTAAAACTGAAGGGAGGTATTTTTATTTATTTTGTTGTTGTTTTTTGATACTAGGTATCAAACCCAGGACCTCACACATGCTAAGCACATTCTTTACCACTGAGCTACACTCCCAGCCCCAAACTGATGTTTTTCAAAACAAATGGCATGTATGATGATATATGTGAATATGTTTAGAGTTTTTTTTGTTTTTTAGTTTTGGTACTGGGGATTGAACTCAGGGGCACTCAACCACTGAGCCACATCCCCAGCCCTATTTTGTGTTTTATGTAGAGACAGGGTCTCAATGAGTTGCTTAGCACCTCACCGTTGCTGAGGCTGGCTTTGAACTCACAATTTTCCTGTCTTAGCCTCCCAAAGTGCTGGGATTACAGGCATGTGCCACCACATCTTTTTTTTTTTTTTTTTTTTAACTTGTAGGATTGTAGTGTATATAGTATAGAAAGGAGAAGGATATTTTGTGCAGAAGAGTCAAAGTTGCAGAAAAAGTAGAAAAAGCAAAGAGACTTTTGTGCTGTCCATCAGCCCAGTGTTCCCAGGAGCCAGAAGTAGTGATGATGGGCTGGGCAGGTAAAAGGTTGGGACAGGAAGGGCACTGGAATGCCATAAGAAGCTTGAGTCTGTCCTAAATCATGGGGAGCTGTTGAGTTTAAGGCTGTTAAGCATTGCACTGCCTAGGCAGGATTTGCATTAAATTCATTTCAAAGAAGCTAGAGCTGTGAGGGTAGATTCAAAATAGAGGAGCCGGACACGGGAGGTTTTCTGCTTGGGAACCTGCTAGAATAACCCACAGAGGGGCCCTGGTCCAGACTTGTGGGAATTGGGTTGGAGGAACGGGCCACAAGAGTTGATTTTAACTGAGTGTACTAGTGGGTAGAGGCACCAGTCCCAAGTGACATTAGGTGACTTCCAGGTGTGTCCCTTGGGTGCCCAAAGAAGCAGCGGTGCTACCAACTGAGGTCAAAGTTGGGTCCTTAAAATTACTATGAATTCTTATAAAATAGGACCGTCCATCTCAGGGAAACTCTGGAAAGAGAAATCTGTTGTCATTGCCTAAAGGACAAATTTGAAAAAATTTCTAAAGATGTATTTCCTGAGCACACCTTAGCAATGAAGACTTCTGGGTATTTGCTAAATGGAAACACTCCCAGAGTTGCTAATTCCAGCAAAGTTAAAGAATTCTTTAGGCTAAATACCAAATACATCTCATCGAATCACATTAAAAATTAATTCTATCTAAAGAGTTTGACCCTCCTTGAGGTGAATGAAGCTATTTAAAGTATGTTTTGAGCACTCTGCGATGCTGAGTCATAAGGAGTCTTTGGAATCATAAAATTTATAAACCAGTAAGAGGCCTTGGAAAATGAGCAGCATGTATCTTAAATCATTCTATTGTTTGATCATAGGCTATAGAAGTTCAGTGCTGCTGCTCTGAAATAGGGGTTCTCATTGCATATTTAAGCCAAATGCATGCAATATTCTAGACAAATTGCTGCAGTTAATTGCCATGGGTAGATCTTTAAAAACAAGTCAAGCGTCTGAAGGTTAATAAAATCGGGTAATTAACAGCAAAGCAGGATGCTGCCATCATAACGGCCTGGTGCTGATTAGCGCGTGTGGATAAAAGCCTGTCATCTGTTTTAAGTGCTCTGACACTTTGTCTTCTAATTAAACTGCCATGGCAGCGCTATCCAAACACAAAAGAAAAGGAGAAATAATGGTTAGTGATCTAAGAGGGTCTCTGCCCTTAGGGCTGACACTTGAGCTCGTGTTTCCTGATGCCAGGTACACAAACCACCAGGAACCTTTGTATTGCTTGCTTAGGTGCCTTTACTGACAAGAATGTTAAGAGGAACAGTGGATTAAACAAAGGGGAATGAAGGGAAGAGTGGAGAGATAAGGAAAGACAGTGGAATGAATCTGACATCACTTTCCTATGTACACATATGAATACACCACAGTGAATCTCACCATTGTGTACATCCACAAGACTGGGGTTCTTATTAGAATCAGATATATTCCATGCTTGTATAATTATATCACAATGGACTCTCCTGTCATATATAACTAAAAAGAACCAATTAAAAAAAAAAAAAAGAATGCCTTGCCACTAACAAGTCCCTAGTTCCCCGACCGAGATCAACTATTAGGACTCTCACAGAAACCTCAGGGTTAGCTGCAAGGACCTGACCATCTTTTTCATGTTAGATGTACACATAGTCCTGCCAATCTCCTCTTCTGATGTACACAAATGGTGATTACCTGTCAACAACAATAAGCTCATCCTGGCCTCTGGCACGACTTCCCAGCCCTGGGAGCAGGCGACATCATCTCACTGGGGATGGACAAGATGGATGAGCTCAGCTGAGATGTACACTTACACAATTGAGCTTGAGCCACGCTGTCAGAACCCAAGCACAAGCATTTGTGAATGACTGGCTATTGACACTTCAAAATTACGTCAGGGCCTTTGCTCCCAAGACACATTTAGGCTATTGAACTGGAGACAATGACCCAGGTCTCCTGCTCTCTCCTCAAAGCAGCAATCAGTTTGGGTTTTAAGATAAAATTCAAACAACATCAAATTCAACATTTCAACTATTGAAAAGGGCACAATTTGTGGGTTTTGGCATATTCATAAATTTGTGCAAACATTACCACTATCTAATTCCAGAACATTTTCATCACCCCCCAAAGAATCTCCATACTCGTTAAGCAGTCTTTTCATTCTATTAATGTGATATACAACATGCAGTGATTTTCACCTGTGAACCACTCTTGCTTTCCTGGGATAAATTCGACTTGCTTGGTTTGTATAATCCTTTTAATATGTTGCTCCATTCTTTTTGTTAGCTGTGTGTGTGTGTGTGCGCGCGCGCGCACGCGCGCGCGCGCATGCACTGGGGATTGAACCCAGGGCACTTAACTACTGAGTTCATTATTTATTTACTCGTCACTCCAGTCCTCATTATTTATTTATTTATTTATTTATTTTTGAGATGAGGGGCTGGGGATGTGACTCAGTGGTAGAGTGCTGCCTGGCAATGCATAAGGCCCTAGGTCAATTCCTACCACTACACACACACACACAGACCACACACACACACACACACAAATTTGAGATAGGGTCTCCCAAAGTTACCAAGGTTGATCTTGAATTTGCAATCCTCCTGCCTCAGCCTCTCAGGTCCTTAGGATTATAGGCATGTACCACTGGACCCAGCCTTTTTTATTAATATTTTGTTAAGGATTTTTTCCATCTATATTCTTTTTTTTTTGGTACCAGGAATTGAACTCAGGTACTCAACCACTGAGCCACATCCCCAGCCCTATTTTGTGTTTTATTTAGAGACAGAGTCTCACTGAGTTGCTTAGCACCTCACTCTTGCTGAGACTGGCTTTGAACTCGCAATTCTCCTGTCTCAGCCTCCCAAAGTGCTGGGTGGGATTACAATAGTGAGCCACCACACCTGGCTTCATCTATATTCTTGAAGGATATTGACCTATAATTTTCTTCCCCTTGGTGTCAGGGAAATAGAATGAATTAGGAAATATTCCTCCTTTTCTGTTTTTTGAAGAGTTTTAGGATTGGTATTGGTTCTTATTTAAATGATTGTCAGAAAGCTGGGTGCCATGGTGCACATCTGTAAACCAAGCTACTCCAGAGGCTGAGGCAGGAGGATCTCAAGTTCAAGGCCCAGCTTGTGCAATTTAGCAAGACCCTATCTCAAGGAATGAATGCATATTTGGTCCTCTGTCTATTATTTTTTTTTTTAAATATTTATTTTTTAGTTGTAGGTGGACACAATAGCTTTATTTTTATTTTATTTTTATGTGGTGCTGAGGATCGAACCCAGTGCCTCCCGCGTGCTAGGCGAGCGTGCTACCACTGCGCCATAACCCCAGCCCCTCCTCTGTCTATTATAACAACTCTGGCCTTACGGCTGTTTTGACTGGCATTAGGCTAGCCACACTGGCCCCATTTTGATCACAGTTTGCAAGTAATATGTTCTTCCAACCTTTCACTTCCAAACTATTCCAACTGGGCCCTTTGGACCTACCAAGCTTTCTGATAGGAAGTCTGCCATCTTGTATCTGATGAGTCACTTCTGTGTTGCTTGCTTATCTTCTAACAGTGTGATTATCGGTATCTCAATTTGGAACTCTTTGACTTAACGTACACAGAGTTTATTACACTTTTCAAATATATAGATTTGCATGTTTCATCAAAATTTGGTAAGTTTCCAACTTACCAAATGATAATGATTTGATCACCTTTCTCTCCTCCTAGGACTCTCACTGTACATATTTTGATACATTTGTTGTCCCACAGTTCTCTCAGGTTCTGTTACTTTTTTTTCCATTTCTTTTTTTTCTGTGTAATCTCTATGGTTCTGTCTTTACCTTCATGGATTCTTTCTCCTGCCTACTCACATCTGTGGAACCTCTCTAGTGAATTTTACTTTTTCTTTCTCTCTTTATTTTTTTAGGTACTGGGGATTACACCCAGGGGTGCTTAGCCACTGAGCCATATCCCTAGTCCTTTTTATTTTTTTATTTTGTTTTGTTCTTCTTGTTGTTTGGGGAGGAGCTGGGGATTGAACTCAGGGGCATTCAACCACTGATCCACAGCCCAGCTCCACTTTTATTTTTCTTTTCTTCTTTTTTGTATTTTATTTAGAGACAGGGTTTCACTGAGTTTCTTAGCACCTCACTGTTGCTGAGGCTGGCTTAGAACTCGAGATCCTGCCTCAGCTTTATGAGCCACTGGGATTATAGCTGTGTGCCACCATGCCCAGCTATTTTTAAATTTTGAGATGGGATCTCACTAAGTTGCTGAGGGCCTCGCTAAGTTGCTGAGGCTGGCTGTGAACTTGCAATCCTCCTGCCTCAGCCTCCTAAGCCGCTGGGCCACCACAAACTTTACATTTTGATATAATTACTTTTTGATTCTAAAATATTTCTATTTGATTCCTTTTTATAATTTCTCTCCCTTTATTAATATTCTATATTTAGTGAGACATAGTATCAGTTTCTGTTAGTTATTTATATATGTTTTCTTTACTTTTTTATTTTTAAACTCTGTGAGGATATATAAAAGAGTTAATTTAAAATCTAGTAAATTTAGCTGGGCACAGTGGTGTAGGCCTGTAATCCCAGTGCTTGAGAGGCTGAGGCAAGAGGATCTCAAGTTCAAAACCAGCCTCAGCAATTTAGTGAGGAGGCCCTAAGCAACTTAGCAAGACCCTCTCTCTAAATAAAACATTTAAAAAGGGCTGGAGATGTGGCTCAGTGGTTGAATGTCCCCGGGTTCAATCCCTAGTACCAAAATAAATAAATAAATAATCTAGTAGATTCAATCGGGCTTTCTTTTTTTGGTATTGGGGATTGAGCTCAGGGGCACTCGACCACTGAGCCACATCCCCAGCCCTATTTTGTGTTTTATTAGAGACAGGGTCTCACTGAGTTGCTTAGCACCTCGCCATTGCTGAGGCTGGCTTTGAACTCACGATTCTCCTGTCTCAGCCTCCCTAAGTGCTGGGATTACAGGCTTGAGCCACCGCACTCAGCTATAATCCGGGCTTTCTGAGGGACAGTTTCTATTAATTTCTTGTATTATGATATGGGCCATACTTTCTTTTCTTTCCCTTTTTTTTTTCCATTTCACTTTGTTTCTTTTTGTTTGTTTGTTTGTTTGTTTTCCTTTTTTATGCCTCTTTTTTTCATGGAAATGAGACATTTAAAATATTATGTTTCAATTACAGAATGCAGATTCTCCCTCCTCCCTATGATCTTTTGTTGTTTCTTAACACAGTATCTTATTTGTCTTCTTGTTTGTTTGCTGACTTTTCAGAACTAATTTTTTTTGTTCTAATTAGTTATACATGACAGTAGAATGCATTTTGACACATACATAGAGTATAACTATTCATTGTTTTGGTTGTACATGATGTGGAGTTATACAGATTGTGTAATCATATATGCACATAGGGTAATGATGTCTGATTTATTCTACTATCATTTCCACTGCCATACCCCTCTCCCCTCCCTTCACTCCCCTCTGTCTAATCCAAGTAACTCTATTCTTCCCTAGGCCCCCACCCCATTGTGAATTAGCATCAGCATATAAGACAAAACATTTGGCCTTTGGTTCTTTGGGATTGGCTTATTTTCCTTAGCATGATATTCCCCAGTTCCTTACATTTACTGGCAAATGACATAATTTCATTCTTCTTTAAGACTGAGTAATATTCCATTGTATATGTATACCATAATTTCTTTATTCATTCATCTATTGAAGGACATCTAAGTTGGTTCTACAGTTTGGCTATTGTGAATTGCTATTGTGAATTTATGTGGCTGCATCACTGTAGTATGCTGATTCTAAGTCTATTGGGTATATGCTGAGGAGTAGGATAACTGGGTCAAATGGTGGTTCCATTCCAAGTTTTCTGAGGAATCTCCATACTGCATTCCAGAGTGGTACACCAATTTGCAGTCCCACCAGCAATGTATGAGTGTACCCTCAGAACTAATTTTGTAAAGTCTGCGATTTTTGTCATGTGCAGCCACTAAAATGTTCCACTATGAGAGATTTCTTTACTCTGCCATTTTTCAATGATGTCACTCCCCTGAAATCAGCTGTTTTAAATTATTGATTTAAAAGAGGATTAGTGATGGCAATGATACTGAATCTTTCTTGTAAATAATGGGCTCTTGCCTTGAGGACTTCTTACATTTTTAGTGAGTCTCTATTACTTTGTATCTTTTTTTTCCTTTTCTTTTCTTTGTATCCTTTGTCATCTCACTCCCCAGACTGCTAGAGAATTTCAACTCAGAACAGAAAAATGCAATTAATATGATATCTGGATTTGTGACTTCTCAATACAATATGGATACTGATTACCAAATAAAACTTGCCTTTGGCTCAGACCCATTCTAGACATAAGGGCATGTTCCTTTCTGCCAGTCTTGGCCTTGAGTGACAGAAGTGTGCCAGTGGATTGAATAGCCTTATTAACATGTCCTGTTCCCCCAGACACTTTTATTAGCCCAAACACCCTGACTCACTTGAGGGAAGAAGTCTTTTTTTTTTTTTTTGGTACCAGGGATTGAACTCAGGGGCACTCGACCACTGAGCCACATCCCAAGCCCTATTTTGTGTTTTATGTAGAGACAGGATCTCACTAGTTGCTTAGCGCCTCGCCATTGCTGAGGCTGGCTTTGAACTTGCAATTCTCCTGTCTTAGCCTCCCAAAGTGCTGGGATTATAGGCATGCGCCACCATGCCTGGCTGGGGGAAGAAGTTTTTTCATGTTGTATTCTTTTTTTTTTTTTAAATATTTATTTTTTAGTTGTAAGTGGACAGAATATCTTTATTTTATTTTTATGTGGTGCTGAGGAT
>PVHX01016112.1:0-44336 GCA_004024805.1 Geosciurus inauris
TTCAAAGCCAGCCTCAGCAACCACGAGGCGCTAAGCAACTCAGTGAGACCCTGTCTCTACATAAAACACAAAATAGGGCTGGGGATGTGGCTCAGTGGTCGAGTGCCCCTGAGTTCAATCCCCGGTACCAAAAAAAAAAAAAAGAAAAGAGCATAGATCTTTGTGATCTTGGGGTAAGCAAGGATCTACCAGACAAGACACCAAGAGTATAACCCACAGACAAAAGACAAATAAACTGGACTTCAAGACATTTAAACTTCTAGCCGGGTGTGGTGGCACATGCCTGCGATCTCAGTGGCTCAGGAGGCTGAGGCAGGAGGGCCTCACAGCCAGTCCCAGTGACTCAGTGAGGCACCCGGGTTCAATCCCTGGTACCAGAAATTTAAAAACTAAACTGTTTTTGAAAGACATTATTAAGAATTAAAGGGGGTCTGGGGTTGTGGCTCAGCGGTTGAGTGCTCGCCTCACATGTTTGAGGGGTTTGGGTTCGTTCCTCAGCACCACATAAAATAAATAAAGATATTGTGTTCATCTACAACTAAAAAAAAAAAAATTTAGGGAGGCTGAGACAGGAGAATCACGAGTTCAAAGCCAGCCTCACCAACAGCGAGGCACTAAGCAACTCAGTGAGACCCTGTCTCTACATAAAACACAAAATAGGGCTGAGGATGTGGTTCAGTGGTTGAGTGCCTGAGTTCAATCTCCAGTACCAAAAAAAAAAAAAAAAAAAAAATTAAAGGGCTGTGTTTGTGACTCAGTGGTAGAGCACTTCCGTAGCACGTATGAGTCACTGAGTTTAATTCAGCACCGCATATAAATAAAGTCCATTGATAATTAAAAAATATTTTTAAAAAAAGGAATAAAAAAACAAGCACGCAACAAACTTGTAAGAAAATATTTACAAACCATAAATCTGAGAAAGGGCTTGCACCCAGAATATACAAACATCTCTCAAAACTCAGTAAAAAAGAACCCAATTCAAAGAGGAGCACAAGGTTTGAGCAGACTTGATCAAAGAAGAAACCCAGCCTTAGATGAAGGAGCCCACGGGAGACGCACAGGGAGCTCAGCATCCACAGCCATCAGTGAAATGCAGATCAAACCCACTGAGAGGCACCAACCCCTCCAGGACGGCCTGAAGGGATGCTGCCTGGAGCCAGTGCAGTAGTATACACCATGGGGCCCAGGCAGGAGGGAGCCAAGTGCCAGGACTGCCTGGCAATTAGTGAGACCCTGTCTCAAAACAAAAAGCAAAAACTAAAAATAAAAAGCTCAGTTTTAAAACGTCTCTGGGTTTGATCCTCAGTACTGGAAATAAATACTGCCTAGCAAGCATCAGGCCTCGGCTCAATCCTCAGCACTGAAAAAATACATGTACTGACCCCAAACCCTGAGTGCTCATAAGATGCAGAGCAAAAGGAATTCCCCAGCACTGCCGTGGGAACGTCACCACCACCTCGTTGGAAAACAGCTTGGAAATTTCTTGTGAAGTTAAACACACATGTTCCACGCTGGGTATCATGTACATGTAGGCTCTCAAAAGACGAGGGCACGAGAGGGTCAAGGTGGCAGAGTAGAGGAAGGTGGCATTTCCAGCACTCTGAGGCTCAGGGTTCAAGCGCTGGGAAACCCTTCCTCAGTGAGGAGGCGAAAGAGGGATGTCACTGACGTTCCATACCTGAAGGCCTCCGTGGACCCAAGCCCAGCCACGGCCCTCCCACCATGAACCCCCACAGCCCACCCTGCGAGTGCCTCCACCTGGTCTGTATGGGCAATAGTCCAGCTGGCAGTGCTTCCCGTCCCAGCCCACCTTCACTGCTGGGTGGGGAGCGGAGCGCCATTTCACCCACTGCTCGGCCACTCCACTAGGGAGGCAGCCTGGTGAGCAGCACCAAGACCAAGGGGCACACTGCCCTCACACCGCATGCTCTCTTAGTACACAGCCCAAGAAGAAAGGGAAGCCAGGCAGCAGGTACCAGCAGGACCGTCCACCCTCCTTGACAGTGCTGAGCCGTGCAGACAATTCTTTCATTAAGAAATTTTTCCCGGGCTGGGGTTGTGGCGCAGTGGTAGCATGCTCACCTAGCATGCGTGGGGCACTGGGTTCGATCCTCAGCACCCCATAAAAATAGAATAAAGATATTTAAAAAAAGAAAGAAACAAAATGCTTCTTAAAAAATTAATTTTTCCCTTTTTTCCCCTATTCTATTCTTTTGTATATGTTCTTGCTGAGTGGTCTGAGGTTGTATACACATACATACTTGTTTTTTTTCATTTTTAGCATTTATATGATGTTTGTCTTGTCTTTGGAGGATCAGAAGTCTCTGTTTCCTTGGGTTTGTTTCTCTTTCTCTCCTTTCTTCCCCCTCTAATAGCCAAATCCTCTCGTTCTCTCTTTATTTTTTTTCCCTCCTTTTATATAAAAATCACTTGTTTTGGGGGGGTCCTGGGGATTGAACTCAAGGGCACTCGACCACTGAGCCACATCCCCAGTCCTATTTTGTGTTTTATGTAGAGACAGGGTCTCACTGAGTTGCTTAGCGCCTCGTCATTGCTGAGGCTGGCTTTGAACTCGCGATTCTCCTGTCTCAGCCTCCCAGAGTGCTGGGACTACAGGCGTGCGCCACTGCACCCGGCTGACACTCACTTGTTACATCTCTTCTGCACTCTCTTTGTTCCCACTTTGAACATCCTAAACTCTCTTCTGCCTTCCTATCACATGTTCTTTTCTCTAAAGGAACTACACTTCTACCATTGTCTTAGGACAATTCAGTTCCTGTGATCCCTGACCCACCGCCGTTCATGTTGTCAGAGTTGTTAGTACTGGGGACGGCAGAGTGGACACCTGTTTATTTAAATATCAGAGCTAGTTCTGGGCTATTTATTATTTATGTTGTTGGAAACTGTTGGTCCCTACATTTCTGTTTTTGTGTTGGTTAGTATTGTAGATATGATAGTAGGTGCTGGGTATTTATTTTAACACTGTATATCATCTGCTTCTGTTGTTTCCGTTCATTTTCCCCTGGTACCAGGAATTGAACCCAGGGACACTTAACCACTGAGTCACATCCTCATCCCTTTTTAAAAAATTATCTTATTTTGAGACAGGGCCTCTCTATGTTGCTGAGGCTGGCTTTGAATTTGCCATCCTCCTGCCTCAGCCTCCTGAGCCACTGGCATCACAGGCATGCTCCGCCGCACCTGCCTGCTGTTGCTTTTCTGTTTTTCCTTTTTCTCTGAAGTGCTGAGAATCTACTGGTACACTACCGAGTTCACAGGGTGGAGACACTGCTGCTGACCTAGACTCAGTCCAGAGACAGCGCACCCTGCTCCACACACCAACTAACCTCACACAAACTTCAACAACACTTTAATACAAAGAACAGAAAAGACAAAACTGGTAGGTGGCGCATGCCTATAATCCCAGCGGCTTGAGAGGCTGAGGCAGGAGGATTGGGAGTTCAAAGCCAGCCTCAGCAATGGCGAGGCGCTAAGCAACTCAGTGAGACCCTGTCTCTACATAAAACACAAAATAGGGCTGGGGATGTGGCTCAGTGGCCCCCGAGTTCAATCCCCAGGACCAAAAAAAAAAGAAAAATAAAAAAGACGAAATCCCCAAACTAACCACCAGGCTTAAAACAGGAACAGGTAGGGGGCCCTCACATTCCACTCACAGACGTCCACTCCTGCAGTGAGAACAAAATTGACAGAGACCATGGACACCACATCCATGAGAGGCTCAATCTAAAACACTCCCAATAATCCTCTAGAATACATGAAGCTGTTACGTGAAGGAGAGAAGTCACACGCACACAAGGTGCAGCCCACATACGCTGAGGTATGCAACACAACGGCCAGATCTACAAGAAAGACCCCAGTTGTTCAGGACCTGTGGGGAAATGGGATTCTCTGACACAGTATTCATAGTGTCAGAATACACTGACTATCACCAAAGAAGTAGCAGGGAAACTCCTACAAAACCCACCTGGAAACATACTGAAAATTTTACAATAACCTGATGTCCCAGAACGGTCTGGCAAGAAAAGGCTGTGCCCTGAAAGGCCCACACATAAGACTGGAAGAGAAATCTATCCCAAAAGATGCATGAATCTCAATGCAGGAATACAAGAAATACAAACAAGGTGCCATGGTGCCTCCTGAAGTGCACGATTCTCCAGCAACTGACTCCAAAGATACTGAAGTAGATAAAGAATTCATGCAGAAAGCTGGATATCCCCACAAGCCCAGTGCGGTCCCAGCCCCAAGGAATGGAGGCAGGGGCTGCTACTAAAAATATTTAAATCTGTTTCCTTTCATCCCATTTGAAATGTCAAAACATAGATTCAGAATTGTAGCACAGCCTTCTCTATCAAAAGGAATTTAAAGTATAGTTCCTACCCTGGAAGTCTATTCCATTTTTCTAACATGAAAAAATATCTTCAAATTATAAAATGTGGGGACTAAACTAAAAAAGAAGTCTTGGACCTCTTCAGTTCATATCTAATGATCCTCAAAGTCACTGTGAAGATGCTGAGATTCAAAGTAGCCAAAATGGGGCTGGGGCTGTAGCTCAGTGGTAGAGCGCTTGCCTCGCATGCACAAGGGCCTGGGTTCAATCCCCAGCACCAGCACCAATTTTAAAAAAAATGGTGAACACAGGCAGTGACACCAGTGTGAGAAAGAGACCCCCACCTCTGTTCTGAGATGACTTCAAAGACAAACCCTTTCCTAAAACTTCCCAGGCCACATGCCACTGTTTTATTTACTGCAGTGCTTGGGATGCACCCAGGGCCTCCCCCAGCTGCCATTTACTTTTACCAGTCACCCTGCTATCTTTCACGAAGAAACTGGCATATTTTAGTAGCTTTTAAAACAGAAAAGCCCCAAAGAGAACCATGTCTCTGCTTTCTGCCTCTTCTGAGTTTTGGGAGCTGCCAGTGGCCTCAAGGTACAGAGACTCTGACTCAGCAACACAGGGAACCTCAGTCACGGTTCCAAGTCACATGGCACCTGCTGCTAGGACAGCAGCTCCTGGTGGCCAGCACTAACAGAGGTCAGGGCAATGCAGGCAAGAGCCTGGCTGCTGTGCTGCTGGGGTGGGGAGTGGGAAGGGGAGGTGTGGCCTCTTACCTCCTGCTCGGCGGGCAGCGCACACTGCTGCACAATGTACTCAATCATCACCTCGCCTCCGGGCTGCTCCAGGTAGCCATGGTGAGCCATGGCGCTGATCACCTGCACCACAGCACGTTTCACCTGCCCAGAACCAACAGGTCAGGAAGGGGCCAGAGACTGCCGTGCCAGTCCAGCCAGCAGAAAGGAGCCACACTCCTTCCCCTCCCACATCTGTACTGTACACATAACTGTGCCCACACCCACCTGAAAACCATACCCACACCTGCACCTGCACCTGTGCCTCTACCTGTGCCCACACCTGCTCCTGTGCCTGTAGCTCTGCCCTCACCTGCCCCTGTGCCCACACCTGCACCTGTGTTTGGTCCCTGGGCTGCCGAGGCCCCTCAGGCCCTGCATCCTCCTCCTCCATGGTGGATGTGCACAGCGCTGTCAGGGGCCTCTCTTCCTTCTCTCCACACCTCCCTCACTCCCACCAGCCCTCCGGCAGGCACCTTGTCTCACTCGCTTCTTTCCTCCATCCCCTTCCATTAGCCTCACCGGAGTCCATGAGAGCAGTCCTGCTGAAGGGCCCACCCTAAACTGCCCTGCCCCGCGGCCTCCTGAACACTGGCCAGCAGCCCTCCCAGGCCCTAGACTCAGCCTCCTGGAGTCACACAACCCCCTGTGCCTGGGGTTTGTCTGCCTTGGGATGCTATGCTTCAGGGCCAGCTGCTCTTAGCATGCCGTCCACGGTGCCCCTCTGCCCTGGCAATGCTCCCTGGGTCTGCGGCCTTCACCCAAACACTCCTGGGAGTCCCCAGCAGCATGTCCAGCCCTGCCCAACAACTCCTGGTGTCTCGAAGGCATGGCCAGTCCAGCATGCTGAAACAAGCCACGCCCCACACACAGCCAGCACTGCCTCCAGTCCCAATGCCACACTGTCCCCATACACAATGGCTTCTGCTCCTACCCAGAGCCCTCTGTACATACTGGCCCCCTTGGGAGACCGCTCCCTCCTCTTGAGAAAGTCTCTGCAGAGGTTGAACATCATCCCCCACAGAGGAATCCTGACCATCCCCAGCTCACGTCACCCGCGTGTGTATAGGAACGGGGGTTGGGCTGGCAGCTGACTGACTAGTTAGCAAGCATTGCTCCTTGGCACTGCAGGCACCATATGAGCCCCTGTGACAGCTGCAGGGCCTTGTAGGGGCATCAGAAAACACCTCTGAACACGAGGGTTTGTGCACTATGGAGCGTGGCCCTGCCACAGGGGTAATTTGGGACCTATGCCAGAAGCTCCAGGGAAAACAGTGAGATGAAAGGAGAGCCCAAGGAACAAGCCAGGGCCAGCAGAAAGGTTGGAGCAGCCTCAGAGGGGCTCAGGTCCCTGCTGCCCCTGAGCAAGCAGGCCCTGCCCATAGTACAGTTCCTAATTGCACTGAGCACATGAATCTGCCTTGCCCAAAGAGGGTCTGGCCTCTGCCCTTGGCTCCTGGAGATCACCCATAAGACCCTCGAATGTCTTGCTGACAAGAATACCCACTGGCCTTGGCCACAGGCCAAACCACATGGTCTAATGATGTAATTCTGAGGGGCTGGAGGTTGAGCATGGCCATGTGGGCAGACAAGCAATTCTGCAAGACAGGACCCACTCCAGTAAAGGCCCAGGACATCGAGGCTGAGGAGCGGCTCTGATTGGCAATGCCCACGAATGTTGTCACCACCCTGCAAGAGGACAAGTGGAAGCTGTCTGTGGGTCTAGGTCTCTCCTGGACTCTGTCCCACATGCTTCTTGCTTGGGCTGGTTTTAACCTGCACCTTCGCCTTACGGTAGACTAATCAAACCTATAACAGCTTCTTGAGCTGAGTCCCTCGAGCAGGTGGCCGACGCTGAGGGTGGCACTGAAGAGCCCTGGACTCGTGGTTGGCACCAGCAGTGAGGTGACCCCTGGCAGCAGGCCTGGCTAACTGTACAGAGAGCATGATGCAGGCAGTTGCTAGCCACACACGAAACACGGGTGCCTCCTCATGCTGGTGGCCCAGTGCCTTGTGGGGCAGGGCACGCTCCTTGCAGCTGCTCAAGGTGGAGCCCAGGTGACCTGTCCAGTTTACCTTGTTATTGGGGTCCAGAAGAGGAAGCTTCATGGCAGAAAGAATAAAGGGCTTCTTAACTTCCATTTGAGCAGCTGCAAGAAATGAACAGATGGCTCAGTCCCAAGGCCAGCCCAGCCACCCCACCCACTTCTGCCCTGAGACCAGACCACACTCTGGGTCTGGCCTTGCCTGGCCTCCGTGTGGGAGGAGAGCGCCTGGGTCCACTGCTCTCTAGGGGACAAATGATATTTCCCCAAGTAACATTATTTTACCCAATTAAAAAAACTAAAAGGGAGCTGAGGTTGTGGCTCAGTGGTAGAGCGCTTGCCTAGCATGCGTTAGGCACCGGGTTCAATCCTCAGCACCACATAAAAATAAATAAAATAAAGATACTGTATCCATCTACAACTAAAAAAAAAAAAAGAAGAAGAAGATTGCAAATTCAAGGCCAGCCTTGGCACCTCAGCAAAACCCTGTCTCAAAATAAAGAGGGTTGGGGGATGCAGCTCAGTGGTAGAACACTGCTGGGTTCAATCCCCAGTACAGAAGGAAGGGAGGAGGGAGGGAAGGAGGAAAGGAGGAAAGGAAGGAGGGAGGAAGGGAGGAGGGAGGAAAGGAAGGAGGGAGGAGGGAGGAAAGGAAGGAGGGAGGAGGGAGGAAAGGAAGGGAGGGAGGGAGGGAGGAAAGGAAGGAGGGAGAGAGGACAGGAAAGGAGGAAAGAAAACAGGAAGGAAGGAAAGGAGGAAGGAGAGAAAAGAGCCTGAATCAGGTCGACCAAGTGACTCTCCACTGGAGTGCACTGGAATCTCCATGTGTGTTAAACAAGGTGGGTCACAGGCCCTGGGGCTCAGTATACATCTCCCACGTTCCCAGGAGACCTGAGGCTGCTGGTCTGGAGACTCGCTCTTGCTAAGAAGCAGCAACCTAGCCCTTCTTCCCCTGATATGTAGAAGAGGGTAAGGAATGGCCATCAGGAAATGGTGGGATTAATAAAAATAAACACAGAGGACTCTGGGCACAGTGAGGTGACCTCTGAAGCACACTGCAAGTAACAATGCTTTCGAACAATGGACAGTCTCTCCTAGAGTGAGGAAGGTGTCATCCTCACCCAAGTCCACAGCTCAGAAACCTGAAGCCACAGGAGCCACACAGCTAGCCAAACTCAAGCTCCCATGGCTGCAGAAGACAGGTAGAAGCTAGGACTCAGTCAGGGCTGAAGGCTTCTTTCAAGACCACCACAAAACGCAAGAGGTCATGAAAGGAACGGGGAGCCAGACACAGACCTGCACAGGGCAGTGTGCCTGCAGAAGGCGCTCCAAAGAGCGCACTGAAGCCAAGCCAGGTGAAGGGCCACAGGAGGAACCTTGGGATGGAAGTGCCCCACATCAGGACGACTGAGGACAGGGAGGCACTGTGGCTTCAGGACCACAGAGGACACAGGGGCAGCACAGAGGCCACAGTGAAAAGCAGGGACTCTGCTCCACTGCAGCAGATGACCTGAAGTGACCAACACCAGGAGGTTCTGGTGAAATTACTGGACCTTAAAGAAAAGAAAAAAGTCTTTGGATATCTTGAAACAAAAGCAAGTGTAGGGGGCTGGGGTTGTGGCTCAGTGGTGGAGCACTTGCCTCCCATGCGTGAGGCACTGGGTTCCATCCTCAGCACCACATAAAAATAAATAAATAAAGATACTGTGTCCATCTACAACTAAAAAAATATTTAAAAAAATAAAAAGCAAGTGTCATAGGACAGAAGGTCAGACTACCCTCAGACTTGAGTAGCAACGCTGTGTGCTGAACAGGGCTGCCAGACAGAACCCAGGACGCCCACCTCATTTGAATTTCAGATACACTACAAATAATGCTTTAGTTCAAGAACATCATCATGCAATATTGAGGCATCCTGTTTGTTTCTGCTAAATCTGGCAACTCCATGCCAAGAGAAAAAGGAGTAACATATTAAAGATACTCAGTGAAACATGAGCCAAGAATTCTACAAACTGTCCATCAAACATAAAAAGCAGTGATGGACAAGCAAGAACACAAGGAGCCTGATGCTCACAAGCCCTCCTCCAGAGCCAGCCTCAGACGGCCAAGAGGAGCAAAGATAAGCCACACACCATAGGCACTGTCCCTGCAGAATGAAACCAGAGGATGGGGAAGGAGGGAACAGAGCACAGTGGCCATCGCTCAGCTATCACAGACACCGTGCAGTTGGGAGGCTAGGGGCAGTGGAACAGCACACATTCAAAGTCCTTGTGCTCAGTCACCCTACAGGGGACACATCAGTGACTCTAATGTTAGTGCTGTGTGACAGGGTGAGAAAAACGGAGTTGCCAGGCACAGTGGCACAGGCCTGTAATCCCAGTGGCTTGGGAGGCTGAGGCAGGAGGATCTCAAGTTCAAAGCCAGTCTTAGCAACTTAGTAAGGCCCTAAACAGTTCAGTGAGATCCTGTCTGTAAACAAAATATAAAAAGGACTGGGGAGGGGCTGGGGCTGGGGCTCAAAGGTAGAGCGCTTGCCTAGCATGTGCAAAGCACTGGGTTCGATCCTCAGCATCATGTAAATATAAACAAATAAAACAAAGGTATAAAAATACAATAACATCATTAAAAAAAAAAAAAAAAGACTGGGGATGTGGCTCAGTCGTTCAGTGCCCCTGGGTTCGATCCCCGGTACAAAAAAAACCACCAAAAAGGAGTTACAGGACATTAAAATTCCATCAGCCTGGAGAGCCAGAAAGTGATAAGGGAAGAGAAGAGCGGGAGAACGTGCTGCTCAGGGGAAGCCTGTGTGGGCGGCGCTGCACGGCTGTGAGGAGGTTCCTGGGGCTTGCTGCAGGACAGCAGGCCACCAGCTGTTGCTGAGCCCGTTTCTTGCATGTACACACTTCTACAAGTGGACATGCTATGGTCTGCATGGGAGGTGACCCTCAAAGCTCTGACACTAACACAGCAATGTTCAGCTGGGCAGCGAGGGACTGCGGGAGCTGCGGCTACATGGGTCCATCTGGTTCGAATGGACCAACTGGATGGGGACTGTAGGCAGGCAGGAAATGGCTGGAGGAGGGCAGATCACTGGGGGCATGTCCTGGAAGGTTGCATCTTCCCGAGGGCCCCTCCCCCGCCTGCTTCCTGACTGCCCCAGCAGGAGGCGCTTTCTTCCGCCACAATGTTCTGCCTTGCTTCAGGCCCAGAGCGGTGGAGTCAGCCAACCATGGATGAACCTCTGAAATGTGAGTCAAGATAAACCTTTCTTCCTCTGAGTTGTTCTTGTCAGATACTTTGAGCACAGTGATGAAAAGGTGACTACCATAGCATAGAAAAAGACCTTAAAGGAAAGAGCGGAAACATGGGTGAAGGTAAAGCGACTTCTCAGTGGAAGAGAGTGTCCAGGAGGGTGAGGGCCAACGAGCCTGGCCAGCCACACAGTGAGCCAGGGGTGGAGAGAGACCTGGAGTTCCATCGCCCTGCCTGGGGCCACGCCGAGGCTGGCCCCCGGGCAGGGACTCTGCCTATCTGCATCTCCTGGCAACTGGCAACTGTGCTGACAGGAAACACCAGTCCTGGAGACTGACTCACCAGGCTGGCAGCCCTGCCTTCCAAGGTCCCTCCCGTCCACACAGCCTACAGGGACAGCAGCACCACAGGGACTTGAAGCCAACATGCCCAAAGAAGCAGGGCCCCAGGCTGCCTGTGCCAGCAGAGGCCAGGGTCCCACACCTTCCCTGGACTCCCGGGTGGTGGCTCCACTCCCTGGCCCTACGCCATCTCAAGCTGTTCTTACATCATTCCCACAGCTCTGCAGGCTGTCCCAGCCCCACAGTCACTATCTGCAACCCAGCACTGGGAAAGCAGCTGACCTCACAGCACAGAGGCCAGTGTACATGTCCCATAACAGGCCAGTTAGGAGCCACCTCCAGCTTTGGGGGCTGCAGATCATGCCTCACATATTTTCCTAAGTTTGCTTAGCAAATTTAGCATCCCAGCTCTATTTGATTTTATTTTGAGAAAGTTCTTGGTAAGTTCAGGTGGCGAGTCGGGGGAACACACAGGTGGGGCAGGCTGGGCCTTCAAGGGCACTGGGGTCTGCAGCTGCTATCAATGATCAATGTCTAGTGAAGGGTGGATGGATATTATTCTTGTAGAATTTTGCAAAATAGAAAAGTGGGAAAAAATTTTAAGAACTTCAAAGTAAAGGCCCAGCAGAGGGGTAGGTACCAGAAAAGTCCCAGCTACTTGGGAGGCTGAGGCAGGAGTATCACTTGAGCCCAGGGGTTCAGGGTCAACCTGGGCAACATAGCAAGACCTTTGTCTATTTTTTTTAAAGATGGACACAATATCTTTATTTATTTATTTTTTTAATGTGGTGCTGAGGATTGAACCCAGTGCCTCACACATGCGAGGCAAGCGCTCTACCACTGAGCCCCAGCCCCAGCCCAAGACCTTATATATTAATGAAAGAAAACTGAAAGGGTACATTTCACCTAAACGGCACTCCTTGCCTTCCCAGCACTACCCCACACTGGACACAGTGCGGACATGGAGGGCACTCACCGGCAGAGTTGATGATGTGCCTCAGGATCTGCAGGGTACCCACACGCAGCCTCTCACTGCTAGCGTCCAGCCTGGGCAGCAGGAAGGCCAGCAGCCGGTCAGGCAGGCAGCAGGCTGTGGGACAACATGCATATCAGACGGGTCTAACAGCCTATCCTTTGCTCCTCACTCCATAGCTGTGCCTCAAGTCCTCAGGGCCAGCGTTTGTCTGTACTGGCCATCTAGTTCCCAACATGGAGGAGGAAAAAAGACTCACTGTGGAGACTGAGGGAAGCTGGACCTCCACACAACCAGCTCTGCCCCACAGCCCTCTCAAGGGTGCCAGTCTCAGGACAGGGCTGGAGCACACCCTCCTGCCAGGGCACAGGCCCAGTGGTCAGCACCAGTTAGAGCACAGGAAATTCAGATCCTGGGCCCACAAGGACCTGAGTACTCATTTCAGCTTCTCAACATCACGGGGCCCTCACAGGCCTCAGCATCCTGCCTGCCAATGGGCAGAGCTGCACCTGGGGAGCGACTCTCCTGTATCTGACCCCCAGCTGGAGCAGGCCTAAGCTTCAGGCCTCCAGCCTGGAGCTCTTGGCATGGCCAAAGGGGACCCATGCAGGTTCCTTCACCTTTGTGAACCAGGTCATCAGTAGCAAAGGTCTGCCTATGTTCCCATCAGACCTGCTGTGCTCCTGCACACACATCTGGGGTGGCTGAGCTGGTCGTTGCCTCCCCTCTCCATGCCCCAGGTGGACAATGGTATCACTAGCCCTGAGCATGCATGGATGCAGGGACAGGGCTAGCAGACCAGCCTCTGCTGTTCAGGAGATCAGGCAACGGCATCTCCAGCTGGAATCAGGTAAGGGTGGAAGTTGGAAAGATGGCAAGGACCAGGACAAGGGCACCGAGGGGCCGGCCATAGGTGAGGAGCAGGGGCAGAGCCTCTAGAAGGATGGGGCAGGGCCATAACACACATCTGCCTAGAAACCAAGTGCCTGGGGCAGTGGTGAGGGCCAGGCCCTGCTGAGGCCTCTGGAACATCAGGCAGAGGTAGAAAGGCAGGCTCCTCATCCCGTCAGCCATCCTCTACATGAAGAGGTGCTGGCCCAGTGTGTCCCGAGGGCACCTATTCAAGGAGGAGCCCACCACTCACCCAGCACAGTGAAGCAGCGCAGCACCTCCTTCTGGCTGCTCATCACCAGGGGACTCGAGGACTCCACAGGCACGCAGATCTGCTCCAAGGGACAGGACAGAGATTACAGGGACAACCCTGCTGCCCTGCTGGGGCTTGGAGCCCAGGCAGATCACTCTCTAGCCCCTGCCTGACAGCACAGCTCCTGGGGGTACGGGGAAGAAAGCAGGTAGGGTGCAGGGACCAGGGGCCAAACCTGACCAAGCAGGTCCTGCCCCTGGCCTCTGAGGAGGCCTGTGAGGACCGCTCCTGAGGGGCAGGTCCCTCTCAGAAGCAGGTCTTCAGCCCAGCAAAGCCTCTGGATGACAGGCCTGGCAGCCAGCAGGACTGCAAGGGAAATGGGGCGGCTGTCCCGAGGGGCAGGTTCTGGGGTAACTGATGCACAGCATCGGGCAGTCATCTGGGGAAAGGCAGAGAGGAGTTCTCACCCGCTCCTCTAAACACTAGCTGGACTGAACAATGCGATACAGAGGAAGAACCCAGAAGATAATCACTGAGTATAGAAGGCTTTTGTCTATAACAAAACCTGAACCATGACATAACATAAGCTGCTGGGGGTGCAGCTGGGTGGCAGAGCACTTGCCTAGCATATGTGAGGCCCAGGGTTCAGTCCCAAATACAGAGAAAAAAAAGTTTTTAGAAAGATAAATGAGAATACAAAAATTAAACAATTTTATGGCAAAAAATACTAAAGAATCAAAAAAATAAAGGATAAAGTAGGAGCTGGGCTCAGTGGTGCATGCAATTCAGGAATCTGAGGCAGGAGGATCGCAAGTTCGAGGCCAGCCTTAGCAATTTAGCAAGACTCCCAGTGACTTAGCAAGACCCTGTCTCAAAATAAAAAATCAAGAGCTGGGTGCGGTGGCTCACGCCTGTAATCCCAGCACTTAGGGAGGCTGAGACAGGAGAATCGCGAGTTCAAAGCCAGCCTCAGCAACGGCGAGGCGCTAAGCAACTCAGTGAGACCCTATCTCTACATAAAACACAAAATAGGGCTGGGGATGTGGCTCAGTGGTCGAGTGCCCCTGAGTTGAATCCCCAGTACCAAAAAAACAAAAACCAAAAAGAACTAGGATAAAGTAGAAATAAATATTCATACATATATAACAAGGGTGTAAAAGCTGCTACAGATCAATATAAGAAAAACTAAAAATAGAAAAACAAGACAGGAATGGACAACACAGAGAACAGGAAGTGACATTTTTCTATCTTCTCAGCTTTTGCGTATTTACATTCCCCACTCCTAAACCCACCTCCATAGATAATCATTCTTTGCTTTATAGTTTTGATGAGTGTGGTTTTGTGGATTTTTATATCAAGTTAGTGATATTATGGCACATTTCTGGGTTTTTTCTTCCTGTTGTGTTTTCAGAATTTTCCATTTTTTTTCACTGAGGTCTTGGGCACTCTTGGTCAAGCTGACTCCCAGACACCTCATAATAAGTTCCTGTTGCTACGGTACAAGGTGTTTTAAATATGTTCTAGCTGGTTATACTCCACCTGCGCCCTGTTCCAGGAAGAGATTTGGCTCTTGGCGGCACTGAGGATGGAAGCCCGGGCCTCCCGTGCTGAGCACACACCCGTGCCGAGCAGCACCCAGCCTGTCATGCACTGCACAGGAGGGTCTGCAGGTGTCGACCTTCGGGACTTCCTGCCAGTTCTAACAGTTAGTGTACTAAATTCAGTTCCTTCTTCCAGATGGTGACTGAGCGTCAACAAAACAAGTATGTACCAAGTTCTTTAAAAAGCCAGGAGGGGTGTGGCAGAACTCCAGTTGGGGTGAGGCAGAAACGACAGGCATGAAGTTACTGAGCACATGGAGAAGAGGCCAGTGCCCCAAAGACAGCAGGGCAGCCCAGCAGGAGCAGCGCTCCCGTGACAACGATGGCCAGCTTCTCCTGCAGGATGTGCACCTCCGTTTCTTCCTCTTCCTTACAGAACTGGCACAGGACCCCATGCTGGGGAGAGGAGGCTCTTTCTCTTCTCAGACTTTCAAGAGAGTGTGTCTGCTATTTCCCCTCAGTCAGGACGCCAGGGAAGGCTTGGGCATGCAATCTTCATCAAGTTGAGGAAATGGCTCTTCAATTTTTGTTGCTAAGAGTTTTAATGATAAATAGAAAAATGGCACGAAAGCTTTTTCTGCATCGATTGAAGTCTGATGACATTTTCCTTTCATGTATCACTGTGATGACCCAGTGCACCCACAGCCACTGAACAAGTAGCTGAACAAGTCTGGTGTTTCTCTCGGAGCCTCCTCTGTGAAGTACTCTAACAGGGGCGTGCTGGACTCAGCCAGCTGTTTCTTTACACAAAGTCTTCACACTCATCCTCCTAATCGCACACCTGCCTTATCCTGTATGGTTCTAATTTAGGTTTGGAATCAAGGCCAGCCCCCAGAATGAACTGTGCAGCTCAGGATCTTTTTCTATTTTCCAAACCAACTTATACAGGACAAGAATTGTTCCTGAGAAGTTTGGCAGAAGCTTGTGCACACCTGCAATCCCAGCAACTCAGGATGCTGAGGCAGGAGGATCCCAAGTAGGAGGCTAGCCTGGGAAACTTAGTGAGAGCCAGTCTCAAAAATAACAAAAGGTGGGGCACTGGGCCCAATTCCCAGTATTAAACAAACACATGCATACCCCACACACAAAATAAAAGACCAGTGTGGTAGAGGCCAAGCTTGGTGGTGTCCGGACTCTGCCTCGGGGAGCGGAGCCCTGCAGCTTCACCTCCACGTCTTCACTGACACACTCCCATTCTCTATTCCTTCTTCTAGCAACTTTTTGAAAAAATATTGTTATTAGTTATAGATGGACACAATATCTTTATTTTATTTGTTTATTTATATGTTGTGCTGAGAATCAAACCCAGTGCCTCATACGTGCTAGGCAAGTGCTCTACCACTGCACCACGACCCTGGCCCTTCTTCTAACAACTTTGACATTTAAAATTTCTCCAGGAATCCAACCATCTCATACAGTTCTCAAGCCATGACCACACAACTGCTCACAATGCTTGATCACCCCCAACATCTCTGTTGTAGCCCTCCCCACTTCCCGCCCCTGGACCAAGGGTGTGGTTGCCAGGCTGGGCGGGACTGTCCAGGCTGGCCAGGTGGGACCACTGATGCTAGAGAGTGAGAGTAGAACCAGGTGAACCTGAGCTGCTTCTTTCAGAAAGTCTCAAGGCCCGTCAGGACCCCACCCTCCTGCTACTCCTCTGTCACCCATGGGGCTCCATCTGTGGACAATCGTCTGTATCTAGCAGCTGTTCCCAGGCCCTCCTCATCATGCCTTGGGGGTGTCCAGCTGGACAGCCTCCCTTGGAGCACTTCCTCCAGTGGAGTCTTCAAGACCGTCTCCCATGCCCACCTCCCTGCAGCCCTGCCCTCCGCTGGCTGCAGTTGATGGCATCCCTGGGCCTCTTCCAGCTCACTGTGCTGGCCACCTCCCTGCCAGGGCTCCTAGGTTACCTGCATGCACTACAGCAAGGCTGGAAGAGACCAGTCACTGAGAACCACACCCACAGCACCCTCAGGGTTGCCACGCCTCAGCCCTGTGTGGCTGAACCACCACCCAAAGCTCTTCCCCACACTCCTCGTCAGGCGACTTCACTCAGAGAGCTCTGTCCAGCAGCATCCAAATCCACCTCTGCCTCCAGTCCCTGCCCCAGCCTACCTGAGTGTGCAGAGTGGCCAGGAGGGCGTCAAGCTGGACCTCCAGGGTGCGGCTGCCCACACTCACTGCTGCCTCCAGGATCTGGCCCAGGCTCTGCTCGAGGCAGGCAGGAGAGTACTTCAGTTCACTTCCTTCCCCCAGGACAGCCCCCAGGTCACAGGAGGAGGTCCAGGAAGACATGGACTCTACCTTGGGGCTCAAATGAGGAAGCCCTATCTTCACCTACAGAATTTGGGGCAGCTAGGAAAGGCACCAAGGGCAGGAAGTGGAGGCAGCAAGCAAAGAACCAGGTCCCTGGGCTCCTGTCTAGAGCAGAGCCGTTGGGGTCCTTCCCTTCACAACATAGCACTTAATCCTATCTCAGGGCCTGCAGGGTCTGACCTAAGGGTCCTCAGGGGCAGACATGCCCTCCCTGCCTGCAGATACCTTGGACACGTGGAAGGTCTCTGCATGCTTCTTGTAAAGGCTGAGGACTCCAGGGAGGAGCTTGGGGAGCTGCTCCTCTAGCTTCTCACTGGGAAGCAAGTGGCTCATGGGCCCCAGAGCTGCCACCACTGCGAGCCGGAGCTGAGGAGAGAGAGCTGGGCAGTTTGTCTGCTCAGCGCAGAGCCATCCACAGGAGAGAACACCAGGCCCAGGGGGTCCAAGTTGGGAAGCAAGCCCAGCAGCTAGAGGTCAGAGGCAGTTGCAAAGTGACCGTGGCAAGGGGCTGGGTGGGACAGGCCAGAGAGGCTGGCAGGAGGCCTTTTGGAGGCAGCAATGGAGCCTGTGAAAGATGGCAATGACCACAGCTCCCAGGAACAGGACAAATTCTAGAGCAGGCTGGAGCCAGTCACAGGTGTGGGGACCTGCAGGTAGACCCTGTGCAGGTGTGGCAAGCTGCAGATGAGGCCCCCACAGCTCCCGAGCACCAGCTGTGAGCGGGCACCAGGCAGAGGAGAGCACCCTGGCAGCAGGTGTAGACAGGTGAGTTGGCCCCTCTTCCCTACCCTAGGATCACCTTCAACAGAGCTGGCTGAATAGCAGAGCACAGGCCCTGAGGCCACGCCATGCCCGCGCTCCTGGAGGCCTCAGCTGTACCTTGGCGTCTCGACTCTGGAGCCAGTGATGGAAAAGGATGTCATAGGCGCTGAAGATGTCAGTAGCAAAGGCATCCCTCCTGACAGTGGGGTCCGGGGCTTGGTCCAAGTTGGCCAGGTACTCCAGGGTGCTCTCACTGAAGTGCTGTAGGGCTGAGATGGCCTCTTGGTGAGCTGCAGCAGGCAGCACTGCACGGGGACTCCACTGCTGCCCTTGGAAGTCCCCGAACAGCCTGCCGGACGCCTGCCCAGCACCCCGGCCACACAGTCTCCCAATTCACATCCTCCTGGGAACCTCAGGATGTGGCCTTATCTGGAAACAGTGTGGTTGCAGGTGTAACTGTTAACATGAGGTCACATTAGAGCAGAGTGGACCCAGAGGACGGTGTCCCACAAGAAAAGACAGAGACGGAACAGGGAAGATGGCTGTGTGCAACAGAAGCAGAGACTGGAGGATGAACTGAAGCTGCTGAGGATCAACAGTTGCCACCAGAAGCAGGGAGGGACCAGGAATGGTGCTCCCTCTGAGCCCCAGTGGGAGCCAGCCCACCAACACCCGCTCCTGTACTTCCAGCTTCCCAAACTGATGGAAAATAAACTTCTGTTGTCTTACATCAGCCAGCTGGTGGAGCTCTCCTGTGGCACCCCTATGGCAACCTCCCAGATGCCCTCTGTCTGCTCCAGTCCACTGTGGAGACAACAGCCAGGCTCCCCCAGCCCACTTCCCTCACAGACAGCTCGTGCCACATACTTTCCAAGGGCTGTCGTGTGAGTGCAAAAGGCAGAAGGAAATGGGTGGCAGCACCAGACCTGGGTAGGACAGATCCGAAGGGAGGGTGGTGCTGGGCACCAGGCACCAGCCATACAGGCCTTCCCAGAGAGTATGCTGCTGCCTGCACAACCTGGGGGCTAGACAGTGGCTTTTGGTACCTACTGGGCTCAGAGTGACCATGGAGGTCAAGTAGAAGTCCAGCAGAAGGCAAAGCTGGAGGCTAGAGCCGGGACACAGGCCTGGCTTAGGTGCAGATGTGTGAGGGGTCAGCAGGCTGAACTTGGGTCAAGAGGGAGGATGACAGGACACCCAGGGGAGCTGCTGAGGCAGGACTCTCTGCAGATGCCATGTTCTGGAACCGAGTCAACAGATCAGGGTTACTCAATTCCACAAAAAGTAACCTGTTCACAGGTATCCACAACCACCTGATTCTAGACTGGGCACAGGTGCATGGATGGTGGGCTAGGTGTATGAGTTACCTCGGTGTAAATGTGATCTTCAGACAATAAACAGAACCTGGAAAGGGTCCTTTCCTTTGTGCTCTGGGTCACATGGCCCATGGCAAGGAGGAAACTCAGGGTGACACCTCTACTCAGGTGGTTCTGCCTAAGTCACATGGCACTTCTCTGCCCCACATGGAGGGCATGGAACACAGCACCAGCTTCCTCCTCCCCACAGTGGGCATGAGAGACCACTAGGGGCACCTAGCTACCTTCCTGGCCCACGTCCCCCTACTCACCCTGCCAGCCTCCCTGCCCTTTCCAGCCCAAGTGGTGGCTCTTACAGTGGGATCTGCTTCAGCCACGTGTGGCTTCTCCCTCCATGGTGGTGGGCTTAGGGTTCCAGGGAGCAGGTCTCTGGCACCACTATGGGGGTCAGTGGTCAGTGGCCATGCTCCCAGCAGGCATGGACTTTCCTGGTGTCCACTTCGCACATCCTGGCATCCATAATTTGGGATGGACATCTTCTCATTTGGCCACTTTGGGTCTGCTGTACTTGGTAGCCTCAGGATTCCTCTCTTTTGTGGAGGCAGTCAGCGAGTGCACCTCTAATGCCTGACCATCTGATGCCTTCTCTCCATCCCGCAGTCTCCTGTTTGCTTGGTGCTGCCCCTAGGATGTCTTCAGACCCGTCCCACTGTGTGTTCCCCTCCAGTTTGCAGACAGATGTCTGTCCCTTGGCGTTTTCTTTTCCCAGAACTTGCTCTGCTCTCGTGGCTGCTCCTTCTTTCCCCCTTTGCCCTGTTGTTCGCATCCCACACTGGTTTGTTCCAACAAGTTATTTTCTGCTCTGAGTCTGCCAAGTGGACAGTGACCAATGCGCCGCATGCTCAAGCTAGACCTCAGCCCAGACTGTACTCTCCTCAGCTGAGTGGCTGGGAACATAGTCCAGGCTGACTTTACAGGTCGTTGGCCACCCTTCAAGGACAATTCTACCTAGCTCACACAAAGCTAGTGCCTCAGCCTGGGGCTCTGCAGCCCAAAAGAAGGAATAAACCTGAGCCCTCCCGGGGCTGGGGTTGTGGCGCAGTGGTAGCGTGCTCGCCTAGCATGCGTGAGGCACTGGGTTCGATCCTCAGCACCACATAAAAATAAAATAAAGATATTCTGTCTGCCTACAACTAAAAAATAAATATTAAAAAAAAAACAAAAACCTGAGCCCTCCCATTACCATACTGGCAGACCATGGTGACAAATTCTTAGGAAGGAGAATTCAAAAGAAGTTTTGAAAGAAAACTACCTCCTGTGCAGGGCTCATGGTGGATGGCTTCCCACTGGTCACCCTCTGCTGAGGGCAGGAGTTGGGAGTCTAGTTCAGGTGAATTCTGGCCCTACTTTATGCACAGAAAAGCCTTGTTCCCCACCACCCTTGTCTCCCCCAACCCTTACTCACATTGGGCAGGTAGGTCCCAGGCAAATAGACCCTCAGCCCACTCCACTCTTCTCAAACCCTCTGGGGACTCAAGGTTTCTATCTGATCAGAAGGATGTTTGTCAGACTGGTCAGCATGTCTAGGGCATCCATAGCAGGAAGGTCTTTACAAATGACATGTCATCACATTGCCAGAGGTAGAACCCATCTACCCACCTGCTGTTAGGTTTTTATTGGTGAGAGGTGCTAGGAACCAAACCCAGGGCCAGGCAGGTTTTTATTTTTGTTTCTTATTTTTTTGGTACCAGGATTGAACCCAGGGGCGCTTAACCATTGAGCCCCATCCCCAACCCTCCACCCCCGGCTCTTTTTTTTTTTTTTTTCAGAGACAGGGTCTTGCTAAGTTGCTTTGTGCCTTGCTGAATTGCTGAGGATGGCTTTGAACTCACAATCCTCCTGCTTCAGCCTCCTCAGCTGCTGGGATTATAGGTGCGCACCATTGCACCCAGCAGGTTCTGATTTTAATCGAAGTTTTATACTCCCATGAGTTTAAGAGCTACTCCACACACATTCCCTGTGCCGATTCCCCTTTCTCATAAATCAGCTTTTGGGGCGTCTTCATCCTGTGAATGATGGTCGTCGTTGTCCCCTCAGCCAGGTGCACCTGTCTTCGGCACTTCCAATCCCACCACAGTTTTTGCTGGCCAGGGTGCTACTCAGAGCTTGCTGCTCGTGACTGGGACTCTCCTGGTAGTGCTTCTCTGGAATCAGGGTCCTGTCACTAGGGTGTCTGCTAACCAGGTGTGCATCACTCCCGCAGCCCCAGCCTCCCTGCAGGTCAGGACATCAGTGGCCCCTCAGCTATGCAGGCCGACAGCCACCTGGCATCTTCCCCTCAGCTCAATCCACTTCTTAGAGCAGCGAACCTTCCAGTGGCTCTGGGGAAGCATGGAGGGAGGTGCATGTCTGAGCCCTCACTTCTTTGAAAAGCCTTTATTCTACCCTCACCACCAGATGGCAGCTCTACTTTTAGCTCTATTTTCAGGGGCTTCCTCAACAGTCTTTTCTAACCTTTCTTTGATGTCTTCTCTGTGGAACGCGCTTCCGTCCCCCTGCATGCTGGTTGCAGGCCTTCTCTCTGCTCCATTCTCTTCCCTGAGCTCCAGGTTTTATTCCCTCATGGGGCGGGAACTACCAGCTGCTGCCCTGGGAGCCTGTCTCAGAGCTTCCCCACTGCTGTCCTGCCTGGCCACGATGCCAGGCTGGGCACTGGCCCCTCTCACTGCAGCAATGCCCACGGCCTACCCCAGTTAAAAATACCATGATCATCCAGAACTAAGTCAAGTGGGATTTCTCCTCACCCAGGGCTTGCAGCCCCCAGAAGGCGTGAGAGAGGCAGGGCAAAGAGGGAGGGCGTGCAGGGGCTGTGAAGGGAGGTGGCGGGAGCTGGAGCCCACTGGGCTCTGCCACTGCAAGGTGAGACAGGACCCCAGACCCAAAGACACCAAGGAGCAGTACAGCCCTGAACCCAAAACACCAAGCCATCCCCTCGCCTGTCACCCACACCAAAACCAGGCCCTCCCTTGGGACCAGGCCCCTCCTAATACACCCCCACCCAAGAGGGGATGAGACCTGAGGGTACAAGTTCATGTCTTCCTGGGGATCTGGAAAAGCACAGGTGTAACCCTCCTCACAGGTCACCAGAACCTAGCTTCCACCATGCTCACCCACCCTCTTCCAGCAGGGTGGCCTCCACTCCAACAGACTCACCTAGCACTTGTGGCTGACACACAGTCACAGTAAGACCTATGTGGACCCCATGCAGGGGGCTACAGACACAGGCTGCAGGGCGCCACTCCATCACCACAGAGATGCCCAGGGGGTGGTCACTGCCAGCTCAGAATAGACGGAGGGACAGCTGTGCTCCAAGGAAGCACAGCTCACTTCCAGCCTGAGGCCTGTCCAGAGGCGAGTGGTCCCCAGTAGCACAGAAGCAGCAAGAGGCAGAGGCAGCGTCTGCTGAGAGCAGGACCACATCTCGGCAGTGGCTGGGCCAGGGGGTCCTCCCTCCAACCTCCCACCTGCCTTCCTATAGCTACTGGACACCTGAATCCACCAAAACAGATATTTCTTAAGCAGATCCCCCCAAAAGGGGCCCCTGAGATAAAAACAAAAGAGATGGGCAGCTGTCCCCAGTCATCTTACCACAGCAGAACACCACTCTCAATGCATCCTGCTTTGCCATGCCCAGCATGGGCAGCATGGTGCTCAGGATGGACGGCAGGAAGGGGACCATGCCAAATGCTGCAAGAGAGGAGCTGTCATAGGGGCTGCAGCCACGTCTACCCACCTTCCTCAGGCAAGGAAGGCCACAGAGCACCATCAGCATGCCTGAGCAGGTGGCAGTGCCAAGACCCAGGACCCAGGTGGTCCCCAGAGGCCCAGGCCAAGCTGGCACCTACCATTGGACACTGAGAGGCTGGCAAGTGTCTGCAGCACAGAACAGTGTGGCAGTACCCCAGGTTGGAACCTGCTGAGCACCTCCTCCATCACCTGGTTGATGAACCGCTTCCCCACAGCCACCAGGACGCTGCTCGCAGCCCGCTGCCATTCACAGTCCAGGCCCTGTACCCCAAAAAGTCATAAGACAGACCTCTCCCTGAATTCCCCAGAGACTCCAGCAAGAATTCTGCCCCAGGTGACAGCTGGCCAGGGACAAGCCACTGTTTCAGTGCCCCTACTAAGTTGCCCAGTGCAGATCAGAGGGACCACATGGCACACCCTCCCCTCCGGAGGGCCCTCACCCCACAGGAGAAGCAACAGCAGGTGAGGCCTCGAGGCCTTGAGGAGAATGTGGCCCATGTCTGGGGACCTGCAGATGCCAGGCCAGGAGCACACAGCACAGGGTGCTCAGTGCCCTGAGTTAAGGCACTTTGTTCTCACTTTAGCTTCTGCCTCTAAAAATTGTAGGATGGCCATCCTCTGACATAGGGGTATGCACAGGACCAAGGGGTCTCTGCCAGCCCTGAGCCAGCCAGACACAAAGCCCTGTTCCTAACACTCTTGGATAGAGGCCAAGGAAAAGGAGTCTCCTCCCCATGGCAAGACTGAGCCTGCAAGAACAGAGGCCCATACCTTCGTCCTAGTCATCTCGCTGGAGGCCAGGAGGATGAGAATGCTGGCTGTGTCCTTGTCCAGCTGGTGGATGTGGCTGCTCAGGACCATCTCCATGGCCCTCAGGACTAGAGCACGGTAGGGCTGAGCCAGCTGAGAAGAGAAGCCCCCGGGAAGGGTTCAGAGGTGAACAGCACTCACAGCTTTTGCTTTCTTACAAGGACTCAACAGCAGAAGGTCACTTCCTGTCTTGAACACAGAGAGGGCACATCCCAGCACCCTCTTTTTTTTTTTTCTTTTTTTCTTTTTTTGGTACTGGAGATTGAACTCAGGGGCACTCGACCACTGAGCCACATCCCAGCCCTATTTTGTGTTTTATGTAGAGACAGGGTCACTGAGTTGCTTAGTGCCTTGCCATTGCTGAGGCTGGCTTTGAACTCGCAATTCTCCTGCCTCAGCCTCCCTAAGTGCTGGGATTACAGGCTTGCGCCACCACGCCCGGCTCCAGCACCCTCTTGAGCCCTTAGAACCTGCTCAAGTGCCTGCACGCCTTCAGAAGGGCTGAGAAGAGCCTTCTGCTGAGTTGGTGGATTCTGCTTTCCCAGTATGGTCAGCGGGGTCTCCTTCTCAGAAGTTCCAAAGACCCCTCCACTTCCCCTGCTTGGGCCTCAAGTCTGAGGAGAGGATGCCCTCCTTTCTTCAACTCTCTTTGTAGACAGGACTTTGCTTTCCTCCCGTTGCCCTTCCCCAAGGCTATAAAAAGTTTGAGTCACAAAGGCTGATGCTGTCCTACGGCCCCCATCCCACACATTCTCCTCTGCCTGGGCCTGCTGACTCCTCCTGGGGGCACCCGCCATGGTCCTGCCACTCACTTCCACCATCCCCCTGGCAGCTCAAGTTGTCCTCACCTCAATTGAGGACACCAATGGCATGGGCTGACCACCATGTGTAAGACTGGTACCAGCAGAGATGCAAGCAGAGCACCAACTGGCAGGCCCCAAAGAAAGGGCCCTGGAGCTGCTGCTGCTGAAGGCGTCCAGCTTCCCAGAAGAGCCTCTCCCAGTGGCGCACGCACCCAGGCAGCCCACACCAGGTGGCATAGGGACCAGGAGGGCAGGGCAGGCGGTGCCTGCAGGTGGCATTGTTGCCCCTCCTAGTTGATGCCACCAACTATCTGGCCCATGGCCACTGCCCACAATGGCAGGGAAGGAGTGGGGAGCATGTTTGCAGGTGGACACACCAACTCTATCTCATGTAGGCCAAATGGCACGTGAGGAAAGACATGCCAAGGTCCCTGGGCCCACGGGCAGACAGGTGTGTCTGCTGTGCCAGTTACCCTTCAACACCAGGCCCACAAGGAGACAGGACTTCTGCACCTGGACACGGACTATGCAGATCCTAACAACTCCAGGGACACTAACAGCACACAGGGCTCCCCAGTCTTCTAGGAAGGGTTTCTAGCTTGGGTTGTTTTCAGCACGAGACTTTCCATCCTTGAGCACTGGGCCTCAGTGACAAGGACATGGGGCCCCAGGCAGTGGGTGCTGGCAGGTGAGGGGTCAGTCCCCCTGCACCTCCCACAGCCAGGCACTGTGCTCCCACCCCTGCCCTCACAGCTTTGGCAGGCACCTTGTATTCACATGCTACCACAGATGACAAATTGTTCCTTCAGGGTGCTGCCTTCAGCATGGCCATGTGGGCAACACTTTCTTTGGAGAATGAGGAAATTGGGGGAAGAAAATTAGAAAATTAACATGAATTGGTATGATTCTATCTAACTGAGAGTGTCACAGCCTGGGAGACGACTCTGATAAAGCACGCAGACACTTGTTCCCAAGGATCTGAACTCACAGCTTCAGCCTCTTCCTGGCTGTTGGGCTGGAGACACATCTCAAGGAGCCCACGTGGCCTTTCTTAGCAGCTAATTCTCCTTGTGTGCACAAAGTAGCTTTGGGGGGAATCTGCCTTTTCTCCAGGCAAAAGGAAAAAAGGAATTACTGGGCCTAAGTCGTTCAGGCCCTCCTTGCAGCCCACGGCACACTCATCAGCTTTGCTGACAGGCCAGCTGTGGGATCTGTGACCCAGGCAGGGGTCTGTGACTGGGGGTGAAGCACAACACTCTGTGTGAAAACTGCCCCAGGAAGCTGCTTTTTAAATAGAGTATGCAGCTGGGCGTGGTGTACCCAGGTGATCCCAGTGATTCCAGAGGCTGAGGCAGGAGGATCACAAGTTCAAAGCCAGCCTCAGCAACTTAATGAAGCCCTAAGCAATTTAGTGAGACCCTGTCTCAAAATAAAAAATAAAAAGGCCTGGAATGTGGCTCAGTGGTTAAGCACCCCTGGGTTCCATCTCTGGTCCCAAAAAATAAATAAATAAAAATGAATAAATCATGGGCTGGTGTTGTGACTCAGTGGTAGAGTGCTCACCTAGCACACATGAGGCAGTGGGTTTGATCCTCAGCACCACATAAAAATAAATAAAATAAAGGTATTGTTTCCATCTACAACTAAAAATATATTTTAAAAAATCAATCAATCAATCAGGAATGAAGTACCTCTGCCTGGGGGCTGGTCTGAACTATCCGGTGGTGGTGACACTGTAGCCCTTCCCACTTCAGCATTAGGGCCCACTAGTGGTGGGACACTACAAGGGCCTCTTTTGGGGGGAGGTCTACTGATGACCAGGCATGATTTTTTTTGGTTGGTGCATTACAATTGTACCCTTTAATTCCCCTCAGTATGGGGGCTTGAACCCCGGGTGCTCTACTGCTAAGCTACATCCTCAGTCCTTTTTGAGACAGGGTCTCGCTAAGAGCCGAAGTCGACCTCGAACTTGTGATTCTTGTGCCTCAGCCTCCCAAGTCACTAGGGTTATAGGTATGCGCTACTACACCCAGCTAAGGGCCTCTCCTTGCTAGAGGCAAAGGCTACCAAAACCCCAGGAAATACAGAAGACAACTTACATCTGAAGAAAATGAAAACCTCTGGGATCGTTCCTTGCTGCTCATTTTTAAGGAACAGGTTTCATTTCCATTTCACTCTTGAAGAGTGCCACAGGCAGAGAAGTCAAGCTGGGTGATGGTGAAGGGTTCGGCCTTCCCAGTTGTTTTCCATCAGGCCCCACCAGAGTGACTGGATCACTGTGGGGTGACTGAACCTGGGCACTGATCACATCTGCCTCAGAGGAGCAGAGCTGGGACAGGCACAAGGTTGGCTCACCATGAGATAGGCCCAAGGGGGGGCACATGAGAGGCCAGCTCCATGGTTCTCAGGTATTGATGGGTGGTCAAGGAGGTAACCCTTCCTTTTTTTCCCCAGGCCTGACCAACTGTGACTCAAAGTTCAAAGGGTGGCCACAGGGCCAACCCTTACAAGGTCCCCATTTGCCCAACGAGAGTCTTGTTTCTACTCTTCATACTTGAATAAATCCTGCTGCTTTCACTATTGAAAATAAACAAACAAAACAGGATGGCCCCCAAAGCCCCTGCACATCAGCACATCAGCACAGCCCTACGGCCATGCACCAGGCTGTTCACAGTTCCAGTGTCAGCCCCCCAAAATGTGATAACCTGAAATATATCTTTATTTTCCAGGGGCACAACTCCTGAAATTCTTGGATTATCCCAAGTGTCTTTGTTTTTCATTTGTTTGTTTTTGGTACCAGGGATTGAACCCAGGGGCACTTAACCCTGAACCACATCCCCAGACCTTTTTTATACTTTATTAGAGACAGAGTCTTGCTGAGTTGCCTAGGGCCTTGCTGAGTTGCTGAGGCTGGCTTTGAACTGGTGACCCTTCAGCCTCTCAGCTGCTGGCGCCACTGCCCCAAGCTCTGAAGTGTCTTTGTATGCTGATGACATGACTTGGCTGGGGTCCCTGGACAGCTTCAGGATGGGTGGGGCTGTTCACTGGAAAGACCAAAGCAGGATTAGAGGCTCCAGACTTGCTGCCCCACCCCAACCTCCAGGGAGGGGAGAGGGGCTGAAGATGAGGTGACCACGGGGTAATCAATTTGCTCCCAGGTGCCCAGCAGGTGGTGCACCCGAGAGGGTGTGGGAGTCCCCTGCTCCCCGTCCCCACACCATGTCTACCTGCAGCCTTGTCAGGCCTGACGACAGTGCACGCGTGCTTCCTGATTCTGTGAGCCCTTCTAGCAAGTCCACTAAATGTGAAGCAGCGGCTGTGGGAACCCTGACCTATAGACGATATTCAGCGTCACAGAGAGGGGCTTGCTCCTGACACCTCGAGTGGGGCTACCTTGGGAACCTGACGGTGTTAGAATGGAGCTAAACTAGAGGACACCAGCTGATATCCAGAGGGACTGATCAACGGCTTGGTGTGTGGAAACAATGCCAGCACACCTGGTCACAGAAGTGCAGGCCTGTGAGTGCAGGAGAGAACAAAGCTTGCCTGTACCTCTGTGTCTCACAGGGGCCCCCAGGGCTGAAGCCAAGTCTCCACTCCAGCTCAAACAGAAGCCAGTGGTTGTGCAAATTCTGATGTTGGGCTCTAATGCCCCGTGTGGCCTTGGAATCAATTCCATCTCTAGCCAATAGTGGGTTCGAATGGTTGATGCTAAGGGCCCAGCCCAGCCCTGCACATGGGGCACCTGCCCTCGCAGCTTCTGTGCGGAACTTAAGTACTCACACAAAGATAAGCAGCCCTCCACAATCCCCTTAAGTTAGGATGAGACTGTCAAGAGTCTGGAAAATAGACAGGAGCTTGTGAAGCAGACACTAGCAGAGGGAGGGAGGGAAGAAATTCATCACTATTTAAAAACTGCTTTATTATGTTTGCATCTCTTCCCACCGCCTCTCCAGGGCCTGACAGCCACACATGGAGTCTGTTGTCCTGTGCTGGACCTTGGTGGACATGTACGAGACTGGCCACACCTAAAACCGTGAGGCTATGCCCCACAGAGCAGCAGAGCTGTACCCAGGGCCCCCTGGACTGAGACACTAGCTGTAGTCATAGGCCTCCGGGTTTGTGAAAACAACCACAAACATCTAGGCCAGGCAGGAGCTGCTGCCACAGAGCACCACGTGTACCACAGAACACTGACTGGCACCTGCCAGCGAACAGTGAGTGCGGTATGGTTCTCTGCTACTGCACCCCTGGGACTGAACCCAGGAGCCTGCCTCTGAGGCACAGCCCCAGCACCCTAGCACTTTTTTTTTTCTTCTTCTTTTATTGAAACAGGGTCTCACTAAGTTGCTGAGGCTGGCCTCAAATTGTAAAGCAAACAGCAGAAACTGGAGATGGTCACTCAGACCTCCTCCTGGAAGCAGCTTGCAGGAGCCAGTGTGAGAGGGTTGGGGGAAGGGTCATATGCCCAAAGGTGAGGATCAGAACTCACTATACAAATGCAATGGGAAGGGGGAAAGTCTGTTTAAGGTCAGTTAAGCTGAAAGGTAGAAAAGAGGTGAAGTCAGAGGCAAAATGGAAAAGAGAAGCACAGAGGCCACAGAGGCTCTGCAGCAAGCCACACAAAGGAGCTCCTTCCCCAGGGCCCTGGCCAGCTCCTCAGCAGGTCACTGCACCTTCTGTCCTACAACTGGATGTGGACATCAGTGCGCCACGCCACACAAAGAAGCGCCTGGCATTTCAGTGCTGCATCTGGCCCTCGGAGAAAGAAGCACCAGGCTCAGTTAAAGCTCAGAGGATCGCTGCAGGCACGTGCACTGTGCAGTGCCGACCTGTGCACCAGCGCAGCCATCGGTCCAACTAGCTCCCAGCTCCCAAGCATGCAGGAGGGCAACCAGGAAGGCAGAAGCCCTCCACGCCCTCCGCAAGGAGCCATGAGCCCGTCAGCAGCGCTCTGGAGCAACAGGCAATCACCCCAAGAGGTGGCAGTTGGCAGATAAGAGGGAAACAAGTTGTATAGATGTCCCTTTTCACTTATAAAAATATCAATTTAAAAAATTACAGTGGTCTTTTGAAACTATAAAACCACGCACCGAGGAAAACCAGAAAATGTGCATGATACTTTCAGACAACAGAGCCAGTGTGGTCTGAGAGCACCACTGTGCCAAGATACAGGACCAGCAGAGAGCTCATGAGATGATGCCCAGATCGTGGGCCAGCAATCTCACATCCACACAGGGCTGAAGAGATAATCCTGAATGTCCGAGGCTCTGATAAGTCAACCACATCAGCAGGAGGGATGGGAATTTCCAGGGCTACAGGACAAGGACCTGTTCCTTCCTGGGAGAAGCTCTTCTGGGAGGGGATGGTGGACGTGCTGGTTGCCCCCAAGATAAGGCAGATCCTTGGGGACCCTCACAAGCCCTCAACAAAGCACCTAGACACTTGAATTGATATAATTTGGGAACAGCCTTCCTCTCCCTGGGCAGGGAGAGCCACTCAGGCACAGCAAACGGCTTGCTCATGAGCAGGGACTGCTGCAGCCACAGCCCAGGCCTAACCAAGGCTTCAGCTTATGGGAGACGCAGCCACACCCCATAGGTGGGGAATCAGGGAGGGTTGCATCCTGAAATACGTGGCCTTGAGGGAGCTGGAAGCCGCCTTCTGCTGGCGGCCTGGCTAGGTGCACAACCTGCAGCTCCTGCTGGCCGTCTCCTCCCAAACCATGGAGCAGATGAGAGCTCCTGAGGCCACCACCTGAGGCCACCATGCCCAAGGGGAGAATTACCTTCTCCTGCTGTCGCAGGTACTTGTCACAGGCGAGGAGCATCTCCCTGGGACGTGCCTCCCCGAGGGAGCACAGGGCGCTGCAAACCTGCTCCTGCACCACAGGTTCCTTGTCGGTGATGGCCTCCAGCAAGGTGAAGGACAGCTCTGCAGTGACAAAGCCAATCAGCAGTCGTGCCAGAGGCTTCCCTGTCTACCACAGCCGCCATTCCTGCAGCTGCCACCTCCAGACTCAGCAGCAGGAGACGACACCTTCTGGCACCAGCCTGAGGCCTCAGGGCCCAGTGGGCCTGTGCACTAGACACAGCTCTGATGCACAGTGCCCACAAGTGGGGACTGGGCTGAGGGCAGGGGCACTGGCAGTGAACCATGAGTGAAGCAATGAACCCACAGCCCTGTCACGCAGTCCCCGTCACGCAGTCCCCGTCACGCAGCCTACTGCCCAGGACCAGACGTGGGATGAGGAATCGACAAACGAACTGAGAAAGATCAGCAACCATGACCTTCCACTTGGTCCAGGGCAGCTGGGGCACTTGAGGCACGTTGACCAGTTGTGCCACCCCCCAGAAGGTCCTCCAGGCGGGGCTGAGGATGTCCTAGGTTCTCTACTCTCCCAGCACCATGCCCAATGCCCACATTGCTAATGAGGACAGCCCAGGAGGCACCTGTCATGGCAAAAGAATAGACAGGCATTAAGCTGGGCATGGTGGTGCACGCCTGTAGTCCCAGCACTTTGGGAGGCTGAGACAGGAGAATCGCGAGTTCAAAGCCAGCCTCAGCAGCGGCAAAGCACTAAGCAACTCAGTGAGACCCTGTCTCTACATAAAGCACAAAATAGGGGGCTGGGATTGTAGCTCAGTGGTAGAGCACTTGCCTGGCATGCGTGAGGCCATGGGTTCGATCCTCAGCACCACATACAAAGCAATAAAATAAAGACATTGTGTCCATCTACAACTAAAAATATATTTAAATAAATAAATAAATAAATAAAGCACAAAATAGGGCCGGGGATGCGGCTCAGTGTTTGAGTGCTCCTGAGTTCAATCCCCAATACAAAAAAAAAAAAAGAACAGATAGGCATTGGTGTGTGGCTCAGTCTCTGGGAGACTGAGCAGAAAGCTGAACTTTTAACAGCCCTCCCTGTCCAAGGTTCAGTAGTTGGCTGGGCGCAATGGCACAAGCCTGTAATTCCAGCAACTTGGGAGGCTGAGGCAAGAGGATCGTGAGTTGAAAGCCTGCCTCAGCAGATTAGCAAGGCACTTAGCAACTCTGCGAGATCCTGTCTAAATAAAATATAAAAAAGGGCTGTGGATGTGGCTCAGTGGTTAACCCCTGGGTTCAATCTCCGGTACAAAAAAAAAAATTATTAAAAGGGAGTGAGGAGGGGCTGGCTCAGTGGTAGAGCGCTTGCCTTGCATGCATGAGGCACTGGGTTCGATACTCAGCACCACATAAAAACAAATAAATAAAGAAATTGTGGGGGCTGGGGTTATGGCGCAGTGGTAGCGTGCTCGCCTAGCACGCGGGAGGCACTGGGTTCGATCCTCAGCACCACATAAAAATAAAATAAAGATATTCTGTCCACCTATAACTAAAAAATAAATATTTAAAAAAAAAAAGAAAGAAATTGTGTCCATCTACAACTAAAAAAATGTTTAAAAAAAAAAGGGAGTGAGGAAAAAAAAAAAAGGGAGTAAGGGCACAGTGGATCAGGGACACCCACTCAAAGCATGCTGAAGGGCTGGGGTTGTGGGTCAGTGGTGGAGCACTTGCCTAGCATGTGTGAGGCACTGGGTTCAAATCTCAACACCACATATAAATAAATGAATAAAATAAAGGTCCATCAACATCTAAAATATATTTTTTAAAAAAGCGTGCTGAACTGCAGAGAAACCACGTCTCAGGTTCCATCTACACTGCTACTACAGCCTGAACACTGGTCTCTCCAAACTCTCATTGGAACTTAACCCTCAATATGATGTTTCAAGAGATGAGGCCCCTGGAGCTGGGTGCAAGTCTGTAATCCCAGCACTTAGGGAGGCTGAGACAGGAGAATCGTGAGTTCAAAGCCAGCCTCAGCAATGGCGAGGCGCTAAGCAACTCAGGGAGACCCTGTCTCTACATAAAACACAAAATAGGGCTGGGGATGTGGCTCAGTGGTCGAGTGCCCCTGAGTTCAATCTCCAGTACCAAAAAAAAAAAGAGAGAGATGAGACTTCTGGGTGGTGACCACACTGAGAGCAGGTGGCATTCATGCCTCATCAATGGTCAATGGGATCCCTAGTCCCTTCTATCCCCTCTGTCATGTAAACACACAGCAAGAGGTGCCACCTAGGAAGCAGAGAGCAGCCCTCATCAGACACCAAATCTGAGCCCTTGATCTGAGTCCTTTCAGTCTCTAGAACCAGAAGAAAAATTTTTACTATTTGTAAGTTACCCAGTCTAAAGTATTTCTCAGAGCAGCCCAGGCAGACTAGGATGATTACTGCATTCCTATTTCTCTTTAACAAAAACTTGGAAAAATCATGTTCGTCCACCAGTCAGTCCTACAAGCCATGTTTCTGAATGCCATGGCTCATCTGGGTCCTAAACTCCAACAGCTGAGCTCCACAATCTTGCCCAGACCCCACCAGGCTCCCAGGTGCCCGGTAGATAGTCCATGTTGGCCTTGGCCCATCCCAACAGCCAGAGGGCAGGAGGCACTTGGCCACGTATCCCATGTCCTGAGCACTCACTCTCCATGTAGGACTCTGCCATCTCTGGGTTCTCAGCTCCCACTGCCCCAAGTGCGCATGGACGGCTTCTCCAGCCTAGAATACAAAAACATAAGATTTAATCCATAAGCTCCACAATACCAAGTTCATGGGCAGTTACTATTTTTGTATAAAACACATTTAAATGAATTTCCCCTGGGGAATATCTGCTGCAGCTGGTAAAATTATTCAGGGAGCCAGATGGATGACCCTGCCTCCACAGCTGGCAGCTGAGGGCCGCACTAGCCTACAGAATGGCCTCCCCACCCTGAGTCCTCGCAGACAAGGCTGCTCCTCCACCCAAAGCACCTGCCTCCTCACTGCGGAGACAAGTGGACAACTCTGTGCCTCAAAGGCCACAGGCCTCTAAGCGCCTCTTGCAGAGAGGGCCCCTCTAGCACAGGTGACGTGTCCTGTGGCCTCATGCTTATGTCCTCTGCCTATCCTCCAGAGGTCAGAGAGGCCACAGGTTCAGCCTCCCTCTGGCAGCCAGCTTCACCCTGACCATGTGGCCTCCACTCACTGATGACACCATGAGCCCACGGTTCCCTTCATCTCTGCCCACCCAGCACTCCATCGTGACACACTCCAGGGAAAAATAAAGGAGAGATGCCCTGATCTACCCCAGCATGTGCCCACATGGAGAGGAGGGAAGGTTAGAAACGGTGTCAATCTTGAGAATTGCAGGAATTAAAAATAAGTGAGAATTCTAGTTCAAGAAGGCAAGTTAACCCCAAGCATGTACCTGCCACGCCAAAACTCCATTGAAATGACAGAAAAGATGCATGTTTTAAAAGGCTAAACCCTTAGAGCAAGAAAACAAGAAAAGACAGCTAACAGACCAATAGCTTATTGGAAGTGTGCCCCCAAAGGGGATTATAGGACCCTGGCCCCATCCCCTTCCTGGTCACAGGGTAAGTTTTCCTCTGCCACTTGCTCCCCACTATGTCTACCCAGTACCCTCATCAGAAGGCTAAAAACAACAGGTCTGTCTGGTAATACACTGGAACCTCTAAACTATAAGCTAAAATAACCCTTTTGCCTTTATAAGTTAATTATCTCATGTATTACCTTATAGTAATGGAAAACAGACTAACATACTCAGAGAGAACTATGGAGTCCTGCAGAGGGTCTTCCAGGCACTCAGTAAATTGTGATCAGTGCTGGGTTGGCAGAATAACATCCCCAAAGATGCCCATTCCCTCATACCCAGAATACGTGAACACTTCCACTTATATGGAAAAGAGATTTAGCAGATAAGATTAAGGGTACATACCTAGAGACAAGACTATTGTGGATTATCAGGGTGAGATCAATCTAATCACAAATCCTTCAAAGGAGAAAGTTTAGCCAGGCATGGTGGCAACTACCTGTAATCCCAGCTACTCACAAAGATGAGATAGGAGATGTGCAAATTTGAGATCAGCCTAGACAACTTAGGGAGCCCTTAAAAAAATTAAAAGTCCTGGGGATGTAACTCAGTGATACAGCACTTGCCTAGCATGTACAAAGCCCTAGATTCAATCCTACATACTCCACCTGCAAGACCCCCACCCCGCAAAAAAAAAGAAAAGAAAAAAGAAACTGTCCTGCTGAGTCAGAGAAAAGAAACAATAAAGTGAAAAAAAATTCAAAGCATGAGAAACATTCAACCCACCACTGATGCCTTTGAAAATGCAGGAAAGTAGCTTTTTTTTTTTTTTTTTTTGTACTGAGGATTGAACTCAGGGACACTCGATCACTGAGCCACATCCCCAGCCCTATTTTGTGTTTTATGTAGAGACAGGGTCTCACTGAGTTGCTTAGCACCTCACCATTGCTGAGGCTGGCTTTGAACTCACGATTTTCCTGTCTCAGCCTCCCTAAGTGCTGGGATTACAGGCTTGCACACCACGCCCGGCTCCAGGAAAGTAGCTTTGACACAGAAATAGGGGTGGCCTACAGAAGCACTTAGATCATAGGTGGAAAGCAATCAAAGACTTCAGTAATAGGTGTAGAAAAAGAAAAATAGCCATGCATTTGGTGACTTTCACCTCCCCCAACAATGTCTTCCTGTTGCTAATCCAGGGAGGAAGGAGCCCCTCACCATATTGAAATGGTATCCCATTGAATTGATAAACAAGCCCCAAATTCCTGAGTGCCCAGAGAGAACTGGCACATTCTTCACTAGACCACCTCCCAAAATAGCCTATAAAAACCCAGTCCCGGGGCTGGGATTATGGCGCAGTGGTAGCGTGCTCGCCTAGCACGCGGGAGGCACTGGGTTCGATCCTCAGCACCACATAAAAATAAAATAAAGATATTCTGTCCACCTACAACTAAAAAATAAATATTTAAAAAAAAAAAAACAACCCAGTCCCTTTCGGTTTTGGGGGACTCATTTTCCACCAGGAAACTGGGTCCCATTGCTGCATCACCTTGTCCCCACATCCCCTGTTCCTGTGTGAAGCTCCGTTCCTGAATAAAGTGCCAAAATGACTTGTGAAGTTTGTTGTCCTGATCTTTCTGCGCTAACATTCAGTACTACCAACACAAAGAAACAAATTTTGTGGACAACTTCCAAGCAGGAACAGATCCTTCCCAAAGCCACCAAAAAGGAACGCACCCCTAAATAGATCGGGATCTTCATCTAGTGAGACCCACATCAGACATTTTTTTTAAAAAATATTTATTTTTTAGTTGTAGGTGACAGAATATCTTTATTTTTTATTTTTATGTGGTGCTGAGGATCGAGCCCAGTGCCTTATGCGTGCTAGGCGAGCACGCTACCACTGCTCCATAATCCCAGCCCCACATCAGACTTTTGACTGAAGCAATTTCAGATGATGAATCTGCATAACAACATTAAGTCTGTGGTAGACGTTATAGCAGCATTAGAAACTAATACAAGTAGAAAAAGGAACTGAAACTGGGGGAAAACCACCCAAAGGGATTAGCAGAAACAACATCTGGAGTTTACAAAGGGCCAGGAATGTGCCTACTCCCAGGCCAGAGTGGAAAGTACAGAAGTCATCAGGTACAAAGCAGAGTGTTACCGAAGGGTTTTACCTCAATAATGAAATAAAACTTTCCCTAGACTAAACACTGCTTGTAAGGTAAAAAGCAGCCCTTGTGTTATTTAATTTTCACATACCTTTTCCAAAAGCCTAAGGCAACTCCTGCCCCAGGCAGTTCCTCTCCTGAATATTCCAAAGGAGAGAAGAAGCCTGGCCTCTTGGGTTACCTTGGCCACATCAAAGAAGATCACACCCGCATACCTATCGAACTGGTTTTGAACTGACCAATCCAAAGCTCCCCACGTGGTTTGTAGCGGGCTCTACAAATTCCCTGTCTCACGTCCTTTCTCTCTCCTCCCTTTTTCCTCCTTCGCCTGGGCGCCCATCCCCTGAATAAAGGGATCTCCTGGCTGCATGAGGTGTCTGTCTGGCCGCCATCCTAACACTGCTCAAATAAAACTTTCTCTAGACTAAATGCTGCTTGGTCTCACCTAACAAAGCTAAAAGCAAGCCCTGAATGGACAAAACTGTATGCAAGAATCAGCCACATCCTAGCATAAAGTTCAATCATGGTAACAGGATGCAAAAATATCCAGAGCTGCCAAGGTAAAATGCAATGGCCGGCATCCAATCAAAGTTACCAGGAGGGCTGGGATAGCAGGCAGGAGGCCCTGAGATCAACACAAAAGAAAAGGAAAGGAAGGAGGAAGGCGGGAAGGGGAAGGGAAGGGGAGAACAGAATTCTGAACTTTTTTTTTTTGTACTGGGGATTGAACTCAGGGGCACTCGACCACTGAGCCACATCCCCAGCCCTATTTTGTGTTTTATGTAGAGACAGGGTCTCACTGAGTTGCTTAGCATCTTGCCATTGCTGAGGCTGGCTTTGAACTCGCGATTCTCCTGTCTCAGCCTCCCAAAGTGCTGGAATTACAGGCTTGTGCCACTGAGCCCAGCTAATTCTGAACATTTATGTACATAATAACAGAGCTTCAAAATACACAAAGCCAAAACTAATACAAATGCAAGGAAAAACAGACAAATCTAAGTTACAGATTTAAATATCTCTCTCTCCAGGACAGATAGAACAAGTGGAAGAAAATCAGTAAGAAGACAGATATGTGAATGAACCACACTGTTAATCAATTTTACCTAAGCAGCATTTACTAAATGCTCCATTCAATAACATTAGGATACATGTTCTCTCCAAAAATGTGTGGATCATTTACCAGGACTGACCATATTCTGGGCAATAAAACAAATCTTATAAATGTCAAAAATTTAAGACATACAAAGTATGTTCTCTGACCACAATGGAATTAAATAAATCAATAAGAGAAAAATTAAGTAGCCGGGTGCGGTGGCTCACGCTTGTAATCCCAGCACTTTGGGAGGCTAAGACAGGAGAATCACCAGTTCAAAGCCAGCCTCAGCAATGGCGAGGTGCTAAGCAACTCAGTGAGACCCTGTCTCTACATAAAACACAAAATAGGGCTGGGGATGTGGCTCAGTGGTCAAGAGCCCCTGAGTTCAATCCCCAGTAACCCCCCAAAAAAAAGAAAGAAAAAGTTAAGTAAGAAAATCTCAAGCATTCAGAAACTACCCACTATGCTTTGAAATAATGCAAGGTTCAAAAAAGGAATACAAAATGATATTACAAGGTGGGCAGGGTGGCACACACTTGTAATTCCAGTAATTTGTGAGGCTGAGATAGGAGAATCACAAGTTCCAGCCCAGCCTGGGCAACCCACGGATACCCTGCCCCAAAATAAAAAACAAAAAGGGTTAGGGGTATGGGTTAGTGGCAAAAGCCCCTGGTTCAACTCCCAAAACAAAACAAACAAAAAGTTATAAGACATGTTAAAATAAAAAACAATTAATTTTTTTTAATATTTATTTTTTAGTTATAGGTGGACAGAATATCTTTTTTTTATTTTTATGTGGTGCTGAGGATCGAACCCAGTGCCTCCCGCGTGCTAGGCGAGCACGCTACCACTGCGCCATAACCCCAGCCCTATATTTAATTTTGTGGGAGTTTATAGCACAAGTCTATATTAAGAAAGAATGAAACCAGGCACGGTGGCACACACCTGTAATCCCAGCACTTAGGGAGGAGGGAGGCTGAGACAGGAGAATCGCGAGTTCAAAGCCAGCCTCAGCAATGGTGAGGCACTAAGCAACTCAGTGAGACCCTGTCTCTACATAAAACACAAAATAGGGCTGGGGGTGTGGCTGAGTGGTGAGTGCCCCTGAGTTCAATCCCCAGTACCAAAAATAAATAAATAAATAAAGACTGAGCTCATGGAAGCAGAGAATGGAGTACAGGTTACAGGAGCTGGGGGATTAGGGACAAGTTAATTAAAGGGTACAATGTTTCAATTAGACAGGAGAAATGGGTTCATCAGGTCTATTACAGAACATGGTTTCTTTGTTTTTTTTTAAATTTTTGTTTTTAGTTGTAGATGGACACAATGTCCTTATTTTATTGCTTTGTATGTGGTGCTGAGGATCAAACCCAGGGCCTCACGCATGCGAGGCAAGCGCTCTACCACTGAGCTACAATCCCAGCCCCAGAACATGGTTTCTATGACTAAAAACAATGTAGGACAACTTGAAGATTGCTAATAGTAGATTTTAAGTGTTCTTACCACAAATAAATATGTGAGGTAATATGTCAGTTAGCTTGACTTAGCCATTCCAAAATGTATACATATTTCAAAACATCGTATTGTATACAGTAATTACATAAATTTTTATTTGTCAAAAATAAATAAATAGACCAGCCATGCGCAGTGGCACATGCCTGTAATCCCAGTGGCTCAGGAGGCTGAGGCAGGAGGATCACAAATTCAAAGCCAGCCTCAGCAATTTAGCAAGGTCCTAAGCAACTTAGTGAGACACTGTCTCAAAATAAAAAGTAAAGAAGGCTGGGGTTGTGGCTCAGTGGTTAAGTCCCCTGGGTTCAATCCCTGGCAACAAACAAAGACCGGGGGTAAAAGGTGGAGAAAGAGGGAGGAAGTGCTGGGGGATAATATTGCCACATTATATTGTATATTGTGTGCACATACAAGTTATGTAACAACAAATCCCATCATCATGTTCAACTACAATGTACCAATAAAAAACATCAAAAGAAAAAAAGAATGTAGGACAAATCATTCATAATCTACATGACAAGACTAATATGCCTAATGTAATATGCAAAGGAGCTTGTGCATCACTAAGACAAACGAGAAAAAGGGCGAAAAACATACAGGATTTCTTAGGCGAGACAGCCCACAGACAAATGGGGGCTGTGCTGATCCCCCTCAGACCAGCCACAAACTTCTGCTCTTTCCAGAGCTGGTTGACTGTGGTACCATGGTTAGCCAAGGACTCAGTGCTACAGCCAGACACCTTGAGGGACTGTTGCACAGCCATCAGCAAGCACAGACGCTCCCTGGGCCCCCTCCACCATCTGCATGTGCTGATGATCACACCTCTAGTCACACTGACCTGCAGAGAAGCCAAGCACTGGGTAGGTTCCAAGAGCACCAGACGTCATAAGGACAGGGATGCTGGGTTCTGGTACCCATGTCAGAGGCAGAGGAAAGGCCACTCACTACAAGCCAGATGGCCCAGCATTTTTTCACATCTCTCAACAGACGTTTTCACATCAGTGAACAGATGTTAAGAAATGTACATAGATGTTAAGGAAAACAACTAGATGCCTACCACGGTACGGGTAGATTCAAAAAATAAAACTGCGGGAAGCCGTCCGTGGAATGCAAGAGGATCTTCTCTCGGCATGGCAGCCAGGGGGAGACAGGGCTGGCTCTGTGAACTTGCTGTAGCATTCTACAGCTAAGACCACCCAATGCAAGGTCCCGCCTCTCCCACTCTGCTGAGAGGGTCCTCACTGCAGTACGGGGAGTGGGCACATCCCCTTAGGAACCGCACAGTGTGCCTACCTGCCCCACCATTTTCCTATCTTGGTAAAGAGTATTCCACGGAAGGCCCTGAAGCTCTGTGATAAAGCAGACGTGGGCTCCAGTGTTAGAAGTTAGACCCACCTGGTCTGCTGGCCGGTCCTGCCCCCACTTTTGAAACTTACTGTGTTCGTGGTTATTTTACCATTTTACTTCTCCTAGCTTTTATGCTGAGCCAGCCCATTCCACCTGAGGGGACTTTGCCTCTATCCCCCATGCTGGATGTGTGGGGCAAGTGGCACCTGAGACAGGGACCCTCAACACATAGAATCGAAAGGTTGGTGGGTGTTTGGCCCTCCTTGTAGGAAAACAGTGTGCATGGATTATATGTTGTGAACTAGTACTTTGAGAGTAAGAGGAGAGAGGAAGTGCTTGTAAGGTCAGATCAGCAGTGAAGACCATGACCACTAGCTAAAAAGGTAAAAGCACAGCTTTATTGGGGTCCCCTCTTGGGTGAGGTTCACCAGTCCACCAGTGAGGGCCAGGGAAGTCACGCCCAAGACTGGGAGAGGCCATTTTTATGGGTAGGTGGAGGGGAGGGCAATTCTCACGAAGAAGCTTCTATTTTTGGTTGGCTGAGGCCAGGTGACAGGTATGGGCCAATTTCAGAAGTCAGCCTGTTCAATGATTGGTTGACCTCTGAGTGGTGAGCAGTCGACCTTGGTTTTCCTGACCTATCCAGGAAGGACTCTGGTCTTCTCTTCCTGCCCCTAAGCCTTCCCCTTCCTGACCGGGCTTTCTTGAAATTCTCTGTGCATGGAAGCTCCAGTGCCATTTCTCCCGGACACGCTCTGACGGACGGGAGAATTCAGCCGGAGAGCGTGTATTCCAATGAAGTCTTGCCGAGCGGCCTAATTCATCTCCTCCCTGGTCATCTAATCTTTACACTTGGGAAAAACTCTGCCAGGAGCTGCACCCAGGATGCATTTCCACTGACCCGCCCAGAAGTGTGATTGAAAATGCAAAAAGAATTTGGACTGCAATAGAGATATGTTTAAATTCAGACCAAGGCATTGGTCATGGTCTGAGAGAGAGTTACTTAGAAGACTCGGGGATGCAGTGAAAAGTCTTTTTGTTGTTGTTGTTTTGGTACCAGGGATTGAACTCAAGGGCACTCAACCCCTGAGCCACATCCCCAGCCCTATTTTGTGTTTTATGTAGAGACAGGGTCTCACTGAGTTGCTTAGCATCTCGCCGTTGCTGAGGCTGGCTTTGAACTCGCAATTCTCCTGTCTCAGCCTCCCAAAGTGCTGGGATTACAGGCATGCACCACTGCGCCTGGCTGCAGTTAAAGTCTTAGACTTAGCAAACAGCTTGCTCAACTCTTAGGACTTCTCTGTCTGCAAGCGACCTAGCACAGCAAAGACAGGGAGAAAAATTAAGGGCGAAACAAAATCATGCCCCAACTGTGGCTCGCTGGGAAAAGTCAGAGACAGCATTAGGGCAGAACCATGTTTCATTCTTCAGGAGCCAGAGGCAAGGAAACAGCCTGCGGGCACAACTCGTTGTTCCCAGTGCATAGAAGGCAGGGAAATAGCCCTGATAGAATTTCATTAGGAAGAGAGATGCAGGAAGATGGGGGAAGGACCCACTGGGAAACTCTCAGTCAGAGGAGGATTCCAGTCAGAGGAAGAACTTGAATTGGAAGCAGACCTCCGTAATTTGCATTTAAATGGTCCTGCTCCAGTGATCCATGATCCACCTTCTCTCTAGGGGAAGGCCAAGGTTTACACCCTCAAACATGGGCTACCACAAAACTTTCCTCACGGCAATGTGGCCTCAGAATTGCTACAGGAGGGAGAAGATAATAGGTAACGGGAATTGAAAACAGTGTAGCTTGAGGGAAGAGGCAAGTAGCTCTATGCTAACTCCCTCCCCTGACAATGTTTCCCTGAGACTAATTGCAGATAAGGGAAGAGTGCCCCGCCAGGCCAGAGACACTCAGTCTGCAGCTCGCAGGACCCTGACCCCTGAGCCCAAATTCCTGGGCACTAAAACTGACCACTTCATTGATTTATGGAACTGGCCCCAAATTCCTAAGTGCCCAAGAAAACCGGCCCATCTCCACTACGCCACCCTCAACATAAACCTATAAAAACCCAGTCCCTTTCTTTGTTCAGTGGCTCATTTTCCACCAGGAGAATGGGTCCACCACCACCTTCGCAGATGAATCCTGTTCCTGAATAAAAGCCTGAAATGACTTGCATGGTTTGCTGCCACTTTGATCTTTTTGCCCTTACAGAAGATATTTCAGGATTTAAATTATTTCCAATTTTTGAACAGACAGATGACCAAAACCAACATTTATGAGTTCATACTGCCATTTCTTTTAAAACATTAAAAGAAAATTCGCTTGCTCCATGAATGGTCCAAACTCCTCTTTTGCTCAAAGCCTGATAGAATCAATATGTAATTGTAAGGAGCATATGTCATGGACATGCCTGGACATGTCAGGAACTCACTGGGTTGCTGGACATAAGGAACAGCACCCATTGACTTACTTAGTCATGCCTGCTTGCAATTGATGGCTGTAAGGGACACCTAACCACAGGCCTACAATTGATAGGGAGCCCAGCCCATGCAATGGAGGGCTGCAAGGGGCACCTAACTGTAGGTCAACAATTAATAGAGAGCTTAGCCCATGTAATGGATAAGGGGAAGTGAGGGGCAGCTTAGCCCATGTAATGGATAAGGGGAAGTGAAGGGCACCTAACAGTAGGACTACTGGTTACGATTGATAGGGGGCTCAGCCCATGCACATGTGCAAAGTAAGGCCCAGTTGCAATTATACTATCTCACTGGACATAACCAGTGGATGTTGGCTTTTACTGAGTGTAACCAATCACCAGCCCACACTACCAACTTGGTCCACAATACCAACTTGGAACTGCTTTTAAACTGTTTGCCCTGCCACATTTTTGGGCTTGCTCCAAGGATATCAGCGAGACCCACCACCTTGCTGACTGTCCCTAGATCAGCTCCACCATTCCCTGACGTTCAGCCGTAGGCTGAAGAGAACCACCAGACAAGGACAATGTCTGCTCTTTGGCTAAGAGAAGTCACCGGGCATTGGAGGTACTCTGGGGCTCCTGGTTACCCTAGGATTATATGAATTAATTGTAATGTTTAGTTGCCCTAGGATTGTGTGAATTGCAGGTAGTGCTTAGTTGCCCTATGATAGTGTGACTTACCTATAGTGTTTGATTAGTGCACATCAAATGCTAGTTGGGGTGCTCCAGCACACCCAATACTTTTTGCATTAATTAATTATATTTGATTATTGTTGTGATTGAACATACACTCCTTGCATTTAAAGACAATCCGAGCCAGGCATGGTGGTACAGGCCTGTAAGCCCAGCACTTCAGGAGGCTGAGACAGGAGAATCGCGAGTTCAAAGCCAGCCTCAGCAACAGTGAGGCGCTAAGCAACTCAGTGAGACCCTGTCTCTACATAAAACACAAAATAGGGCTGGGGATGTGGCTCAGTGGTCGAGTGTCCCTGAGTTCAACTCCAGTACCAAAAAATAAAAAAATTTAAAAAAAATAAAGACAATCCACCTCCGAATAATTATCAATTATGTATGCCGCTCGTGATAGTAATAATACTCTGCTACCTCATGACTGGGTGACACCAGCTAAAACATGTTTTTGGGGAGGTGATTTTTTGCTGAGAGGATCTAATTGGATGGATTTCTGCTCTGAGCAGGCAGAAACTAATAGAAGGCACGGCATTAATATTACGGTAGACATGTTGACTGGGACAGGACAATTTACTGGTTTAGAACAACAGTTAAATTATGATTTACGGGGCTGGGATTATGGCGCAGTGGTAGCGTGCTCGCCTAGCACGCAGGAGGCACTGGGTTTGATCCTCAGCACCACATAAAAATAAAGATATTGTGTCCACCTACAACTAAAAAATAAATATAAAAAAAAATTATGATTTACAAGTTTATAATTTTAGTGCAGAAAGATCAGGACAACAAACTTCACAAGTCATTTTGGCACTTTATTCAGGAACGGAGCTTCACACAGGAACAGGGGACAAGGTGATGTGGTGATGGGACCCAGTTTCCTGGTGGACAATGAGTCCCCCCAAAAAGAAAGGGACTGGGTTTTTATAGGCTATTTTGGGAGGTGGTCTAGTGAAGAATGTGCCAGTTCTCTCTGGGCACTCAGGAATTTGGGGCTTGTTTATCAATTCAATGGGATACCATTTCAATATGGTGAGGGGCTCCTTCCTCCCTGGATTAGCAACAGGAAGACATTGTTGGGGGAGGTGAAAGTCACCAAATGCATGGCTATTTTTCTTTTTCCACACTTTTTTTTTTTTTTTGGTACTGGGGATTGAACTCAGGGGCACTCAACCACTGAGCCACATCCTCAGCCCTATTTTGTGTTTTATGTAGAGGCAGGGTCTCACTGAGTTGCTTAGCACCTCGCCATTGCTGAGGCTGGCTTTGAACTCGCGATTCTCCTGTCTCAGCCTCCCTAAGTGCTGGGATTACAGGCTTGAG
>PVHX01016113.1:0-44337 GCA_004024805.1 Geosciurus inauris
CCCTTCTCAATTTCAAGAATAAAATAGACAACAAGCCGGGCGCGGTGGCTCAAGCCTGTAATCCCAGCACTTAGGGAGGCTGAGACAGGAGAATCGCAAGTTCAAAGCCAGCCTCAGCAATGGCGAGGCGCTAAGCAACTCAGTGAGACCCTGTCTCTACATAAAACACAAAATAGGGCTGGGGATTTGGCTCAGTGGTAGAGTCCTGAGTTCAATCCCCAGTACCACAAAAAAAAAAAAAAATAGACAACAATACAACAATACTAGGTGACTTTAATACATCTCTCTCACCTCTGGATAGAACTTCCAAACAAAAACTAAACAAAGAAAGCTTAGAACTCAATAATACAATCAACAGTTTAGACTTAATGGGCACATGTAGAATATTTTATCTATCAACAAGCAAATACACTTTTTCTCAGCAGCACATGGATCTTTCCTTAAAATATGCCATATCATAAGCCACAAAGGCAACTCTTAGCAAACACACACACACACAAAAATAGAGATACTACCCACATTCTATCAGACCATAATGGCATTATATTAGAAATCAAGATAAAGTAAAAATTGGAAGCTACTCCAATGCTTAGAGACTATATAATACACTACTGAATGACACATGGATAACAAAAGATATCAGGGAGGAGATAAAAAAAAATTCTTAGAGGTAAATGAGAACTGCAACAAACATATCAAATTCTCTGGGACACTATGAAAGCAGTGTTAAGAGGAAAGTTCATTGCATTGAGCTCATTCATTAAAAGAAGAAAAAGCCAACAAATAAATGACCTGACATTATATCTCAAAGTCCTAGAAAAATAAGAACAAACCAACACCAAAAGTAGTAGAAGACAGCAAATAATTAAAATCAATCAAATAATTAAAATAATTATTTTAATAATTAAATATTTAATAATTAATAATTAAAATAAGTTGAAATCAATGAAATTTTTAAAATAAACAATAGAAAAAACTGACAAAACAAAAGCTTGTTCACTGAAAAAATAAAATTGATAAACCCTTAGCCACCCTATGAAAAAGAAAGAGAAAAGCCAAATTACTAAAATTTGTGATGAAAAAGGAAATATCACAACAGATACTATTAAAATAGAGAAGATAATAGAAATTATTTTGGAAATTTATACTCCAATAAAATAGAAAATCTCAATGACACTGACAGATTTCTATAGACATATGATCTGCCCAAACTGAATTGGAAGGACAATACACAACTTAGATCAATTTTGAGCAACAAAATAGAAGATGCCACCAAAAGCCTACCAACCAAGAAAAGCCTACCAACCAAGAAAAGTGCACGAACAGAGAGATTCTCAGCTGAGTTCTACAAGACCTTCAAAGAAGAATTAATACCAATAATCTTCAAGTTATTCCATGAAGTAGGAAAGGAGGGAACCTTTCAAAACTCATTCTATGAGGTTAGTATCATCCTGATATCTAAGCCAGACAAAGACACAAGGAAAGAAAACTTCAGACCAATATCCCTGATGAACATAGATGCAAAAATTCTCAATAAAAATGACATACAAAACAAACATACAATTTCAATTAAAATGTTTTGGCAAATCACATACAAAAACATATTAAAAAGAGTGCACCATGATTAAGTGGGGTTTATCCCAGGGATGCAAGATTGGTTCCACATACAAAAATCAATAAATGTAATTCTTCACATTAGTGGACTTAAAGATAAAAATCATATGATCATCTTAATAGATACAGAAAAAGCATTTGACAAAATACAACAGCCTTTCATGTTCAAAACACTAGAAAAACTAGGGATAGTTGGAATATACCTCAACATTGTAAAATCTATATATGCTAAGTCCAAGGCCAATATCATTCTAAATGGAGAAAAATTGGAAGCATTCCCTCTAAGAACTGGAACAAGACAGGGATGCCCTCTTTCACCACTGCTAATCAACATAGTCCTTAAAATCCTAGCCAGAGCAATTAGATAGATGAAAGAAATTAAAGGGATAGGAATAGGAAAAGAAGAACTCAAAGTATCACTATTTGCTGATGACATGATTCTATACTTTGATTGAAAAAATTCCACCAGAAAACTTCTAGAATTAATAAATAAATTCAGCAGAGTAACAGGATATAAAATCAATACCCATAAATCAAAGGCTATACATCAGTGATGAAACCTCTGAAAGAGAAATTAAGAACACTACCCCATTCACTAGCCTCAAAACAGATAAAATACTTGGGAATCAATCTAACAAAAGAGATGAAAGACTTCTACAATGAAAACTACAGAACACTAAAGAAAGAAATTGAAGAAGACCTTAAAATATGGAAAGATTTCCCATTCTCTTGGATAGGAAGAATTAATATTGTCAAAATGGCCATACTACCAAAAGTGTTAACAGATTTAATGCAATCCCAATTAAATTTCCAACAACATTCCTTATAGAAATAGAAAAAGCAATCATGAATAGCCAAAGCAATCCTTAGCAAGAAGAGTGAAGCAGAAGGCATCACAATACCAGATCTCAAACTATACTACAGAGCTAGAGTAACAAAAATGGCATGGTATTGGCACCAAAAAAGACATGAAGACCAATAGTACAGAATAGAAGACACAGAGACAAACCCACATAAATACTGTTATCTCATACTAGACAAAGGCATACTAGACATACAGTTATCTCATACTAGACAAAAACATACATTGGAGAAAAGATTGCCTCTTCAATAAATGATGCTGGGAAAACTGGAAATCCATATACAGCAAAATGAAATTAAATCACTCTCTCTCACCATGCACAAAACTCAATTCAAAGTGAATCACAGACCTGGGAATAAGACCAGAGACCCTGCACCTAATGGAAGAAAAAATAGGCCTAAATCTTCATCATGTCCGATTAGGTCCTGACTTCCTTAACCAGACTCCTAAAGTACGAGATATAAAATCAAGAATCAATAAATGGGATGGATTCAAACTAAAAATCTTTTTTCTCAGCAAAGGAAATGATTAATAACATGAAGAGAAAGCCCACAGAGTTGGAGAACATTTTTACTACATGCACATCATAAGAAGCACTAATTTCCAGGATATATAAAGAACTCAAAGCAGGGTGCCGTGGCTCAAGCCTGTAATCCCAGCACTTAGGGAGGCTGAGACAGGAGAATCGCTAGTTCAAAGCCAGCCTCAGCAATGGCGAGGCGCTAAGCAACTCAGTGAGACCCTGTCTCTACATAAAACACAAAATAGGGCTGGGGATGTGGCTCAGTGGTCGAGTGCCCCTGAGTTCAATCCCCAGTACCAAAAAAAAAAAAAAAAAAGAACTCAAAAAACTTAACACCAAAGAAACAAACAACCCAGTCAACAAATGGGCTAAGGAACTGAATAGACACTTCTCAGAAGAAGATATACAATCAATCAACAGACATATGAAAAAATGTTCAACATCTCTAGCAATTAGAGAAATACAAATCAAAACTACTCTAAGATTTCATCTCACTCAAGTCGGAATGGCAGTTATCAAGAATACAAGCAACAGTAAGTGCTGGCAAGGATGCGGAGTAAAAGGCACACTCATACATTGCTGGTGGCACCCCAAATTGGTACAAGCATTCAGGAAAGCAGCATGGAGATTCCTTAGAAAACTTGGAATGTAATCACCATTTGACCCAGCTATCCCACTCCTCGGTCTATACCCAAAGGACTTAAAATCAGCATACTACAGTGACCCAGCCACATCAATGTTTATAGCAGGTCAATTCAAAATAACTAAACTGTGAAATCAATCTAGATGCCCTTCAATAGATGAACAGATAAAGAAACCACGGTATATATACACAGCATTATTCAGCATTACTCAACATTAAAAGCGAATAAAATCATGGCATGATAAATGGATGGAGTTGGAGAACATCATGCTAAGTGAAGATAAACCAACTCCATTGCAGATAAATGGATGGAGTTGGAGAACATCATGCTAAGTGAAGTAAGCCAATCCCAAAGAACCAAAAGTCAAATGTTCTCTCTAATAAGTGGATGCTGATTCATAACGGGAAGAATGGAGGAACTTTGGATTGGGCAAAAGGGAGGGAGTGGAAGGGGCATGGGGGTAGGAAAGATGGTGAAATGCGAAGGACATTGTTACCCTAGGTACATGTATGATTGCACAAATGGTGTGAATCTACATCATGTACAAGCAGAGAAATGAAAAGTTGTGCTCCACTTGTGTACAATGAAACAAAATGTATTCAGCTGTTATGCATAACTAACTAGAACAAATAAAATAAAAAATAATAAAAAATAAAATAAAAAGGATAAAGACATTCACAAGTCTTTGAATTTGTCTGGTACTATGCAAAATGTCTCACATGTATCATTGCACTTAATCCATCAAACTCGAGAGCTCAATTACATGTATCATTTTCATCTTTTTACAGAAGAACACAATCTATTCTGTGCATGGTCCTTTAGTTGACAATGTCAGGACTGAGACTTAAATTCAGAACTGGATCTCAGGAACTTGCCTTCTCCAAAATGCACAGTTTATCACACAAGTCTTGGGTTTTCTGAGCTCTTTTAAATTGCTCCTGAAGCTCATTCAGATGCTGGATAAATTCTATAACCTCCTCAGAAATCAATATGAACTTGCCCCTCTTAAGATACTCTTAAAAGAGAGGAAATACCACCTTGTATTTCTTAAATGAGAATTTAAACTCATCACACAGCCACTCATGTGAAGCAAAGACAGCCAAGTGCCATTTGGTCCTGTGAACATTCTCACCTGTGGTGTCTACTACGGGCCCTTCTCTCTGTTACTCTTCGGGCAACTGTACCATGAGGACACCAGTGGCTAGTGGGGCTGTAACCATTACAATTAGGGGAGGAAGAAGGCAATGAAGAGCTCAAGTTGTTTGAACCCCAAAGTTGTTCAGATGATTCTGACATGTGGTCCACAGTGTGACAGCCCCTTATTATTCCTGGAAGGCCCCATATGGATGGGATAGCAGAAGGTGACACAGTAGGATGCCACCAAGTTCAGCCCACGTTTTGCTTCTGCACAATAAATTAAACCAGAAGTTAATCTGTCCTTCTGTCTACATCATATTACGTGATCATGGATAGATCTGAGTACAGTGTCACTGGGAGAGGTGGCTGTGAGCAGGCTGTGAGAGAAGTTCTGTTAGTGATCCCACGGGGAGCTCTTAATTTGCCTGTGAACCCTCCAGGAGAGGATCTCTAGATATGATGGAAAATTAAATTATTGACTTTGGGAATATAATTTGTTTTGCTATCAAATCATCTTCTTGGTATTGCTTTGGAAAGATTCAAAGTCTCTTTTCTATGTTTTCTATTGATACCCACAATCCCACAATCTTGTTTTATTTTTTCTTGGAAATAATTATCTTTGTTGCTAGTGCTTTGGAAATATTAAATATATGTAAAATTTTCCTATTATTTACTACTATCATTTTTTCCTGTTGTAATAACCTGACTTGTGAAGCAATTCATAAAAATTCACCTAAGATGACATGTTCACCAATTCATTCAATTGGCTCATGTCAGGATTTAGGTGAGAGGGAAGGAAGGCTTGTAGTAGTGGCTTTAAGATACATTCCTTCTTCCACAAAATGATGTTCTCATGTCTGGAAAACCCTGTTCAGAAAATATCTGGAGCAAGTGTGTTGCCCTTATGTCGGGGAGAGAGGTGTTTCTTTTGCTTAATTTGGAAATGCTGCAGACTGCAGTGATTATATTAACATCAGAGTGTTCCCTAATTTATCCCCGGTCTTCACTTTGACCATTTCCTGACAGGGGACATCTTTCAGTAGCTCTGGGGTTTCCCACAAGGATCCCCAGAGCCTCCCAGCAAGAGGGCAGCAGACCCAGATCTAGAGTCCATTGCTACACCCATGCAGCAGGTGCTGCTGAGCCCCCATCAGCCTTAAAACAGAAATAGAGAAAAGAAAATAAGGGGGAAATGTCACAAAACATAACCGCTTTGAGTATCCTAAGACAAGTAATTTCACAACTCTTCTTGAGAGCATTAATTGAGAGTTAATTAGTATTGTTAGGACTAATATTCAACTACATAATTTTCTTTTTTATGAGACTGATGTGTTATCCAAGCTAATTTGCAGTTTAAAAACCAGAAGTTACATATAAGCATGGAATATAAATCATATGTGATAAAAACCTTTTTAAAGTATCTAAATAATCAGTCTGCAAGCTGCTCCTTCTGATCACTGGGAACCATCAAAAGGTAACCAAAAACGGAAACTCCAAAAGCTTCAGTTTAAATTCCATTTTATCCAAATTCAACTTTGACATACTGATTGGAATCTGGATGCTGATAAACTCAACCTCGGCACAATTGCCACCCAGGACAAATTAGTCTAACCACATCACCTGAGAGGCCATCAGGCCAGCCCCGTCTCCACTGCCAGGACAGGGGCCAGACTCTTGCTGAATCCTTTAAGAGGGGCGGTGAACAGGGAGGCGAGACCCTCATCTCTTCCAGCTGCAGAGGATCACAGACTGCAGTGCAAGAGTACCCAGCACAGAGGGGCCCGGGCAGAACAGTCCGGGAGCACCGAGGCTCGCTTGCTACGGAGTCCGTGGATGACCGTGGACGAGGCCGTTGCAAGCTACGCGCACGGACACCAGGATCATGGGAGTAAGGTCAGCCTCCACAGGAGCACACTAGATCACGGAAAGGCCATGACGCAGCGTCGCAGCTGCCTGTGCCATGGCCTGCACACCACCTCAGAGCTCCCAGTGAGGGTCAGGGGCTGCCTCCAAGGAGAGGCTCTGGTCCTCATGCTGCAGCCAGGGCACCTGTGAGTGGTGGGTGACCTCAGCGAGGCTCGGGCAGCTCATGATCTGCAGTGACTAGGAGACGGGTTCCTCCCACAGGGAGAGAGGAAACTTGCATCCTGTTCCAGAGGGTGAAAGGCACTCTGTGCAGTCCTGAAAAGCAGTCTTTCCCATCTCTGACTGCACCAAGATTCCCTGAGACTAACAAACTCGTCCCATACCACCTAGCTAAAGGAAATGGAGGTGTGTCTAAGCGCTGCCACCAACCTCCTGTCCCCGCTGTGGAGCCTGGCTGAGGCTATGCCTCTCTTGTTTTCCACAATTGGCCAGCAGTGGACTTTCTCTATCTGCAGCACCTCAAGCTTTTCATTCCCATTTAACACACAAGATAGTCAGGTTCCAGACTATGAAAAATTCAGTGTGAATGGAACACGTCTGTAGTGCTCTACCAAACACCGCCTAGTCATTCCAAGATGGAACAACATCAGGCAGCCCCATCTGGGAAGTCAGGCACCAGGAGTTTAGTTACATCTCCATGGATTACTGGTGTCAAACGTCTTTTCCTGGACAGTTAAGGAGGGACAAAATACCTTACCACACTTGTGTGTGGAGGCATCTGAGTTGCTTGTGATTACATTTCTTGGAGTCATTTAAGACATAATATCTATGTATCACAATACTGCATTAGAGGGTTATTCACAGGAAAGTAAATCAAGGAAAACATTTCAGCCAGCTCCATGTTAAGAGGACCAACAGTTACACTGCCTTTGGTAATCACAACATGCAGGGGCTCCAGGTTGTGGGGGAGACTGTTTCTGAATCTAAAGCTCTTTCGCAGGAGGGAGCATGGTATGATTTGAGGCACAAAGGAAACTAGCAGAGCTGGCGGGTGAAGGCAAGCAGGAGGATGGACGAGTCATCAGGAAGGTGGACAGAGGCAGACCACATGGGCCCTTTTACCCGGGCAGAGGAGTGTGACTTCTGTTCAGCCTGCTAGGTACAATTACAGGCGCACGTCGGTTTTGATTCGCCAGTTAAAGGTAAGTCTGCTCCTCAGGCTAGAAATGATTGTAGGGGGTAAGAAGACAGAGAGACCCCAGGAAGCCATAACCAAGGGCCAGGCACCATGTGGTGTGAACCATGTAGGTAGCACTCAGAGTGTGAGAAGTGAATGCACAGTTGACATGTGCTCAGTTACCAGATGTGCCGCTGAAGCGACAGGTGGTGTGCCCGGAAGAGAGGAATCAGGCTCTGCTGGGGTGTCTGCTTGGCTGCTAGCAGCCACCGATATGAGGAAGGCTTTGGAAGAAGCCGAGGTGTGTATGAGCTCACCTGGGCAGGGGGGTAGAAGGAAAACTACATTGCTGGGCTTATCAAGAGTGGGTTTATCCTTGACCTGAATCAGCCACCCCGATTCATCCATGAGGAAATCTAGTCCACACTGCTTCCAATGTAAGTCCTGCATCCTTTCACATCCTCCCACTACTGCAGCCACTGACATGTAGCCCCCATCCTCGCTTGCTGGTCCTCTGTCTTTCTGTCTCCTAAGTTCCATATTCCAGTTTCCTTGGAGCTTTGTGCTCATCTGAATATGAAGCCCTGATCCTATCACTGTACTGCTTAAAGCCTTTCAATGGATGCCTCTCAGATTAAACACTGAACCACGGCTCGTCACGGATCTGTGCTGCCTGCTGCCCTCCACCCTCTCTCCACAGCAGTCTCCCCCCCTGCTGCAGCCTAGCATGAGACCTTCTCCTGATTTCCAGGCTCCTTGAACCCCAGCCCACTTTTAGGACCTTGACAGTAACTGCTGTTCCCCTCTGATCTCTGCATAGCTGGCTGCTTCTTGTCATTCTGATCTCAATTTAAATGTCACTCTTCTGTTGATTTGTTAGTTTGCTGTCTTACAGGTCAGCTCCTCTAAAAGGAGTTAAGGTACATGAAAAAGGGCTTTGTTCCCTTTGCTCAAGTGGGACAGTGCCTGACTCAGAAGGGGCAACTGTTGTCTGGCTGGTGAAGTGCTATTTCCCTAAGAGCTCACAACTGCATGCAGCATAAAGCAGAAGATGTTCAGGGGCATTGTTTTGAAAGTGTTGTGTTGTGTTATTTTAAATAAATGAATTTATTAAGTCCCCAAGTAACGCTCAAGAGTCATCCATGTGTCTTATTTCTCCTGTTCAGTCACTTGAGTAGGCTCTAACAAATAATTTTTCTAATCTTTGAATCAAAATAATGCTGCTGAGACACCTATCTGCCAAGTACTCTAGTATAGCTAATATTTCCCTTCTGTTTTGGATTGAGAAGCACTATCTCTGGATTTTCAAATTCAACTTGTCATTCCTTGACAAAAACAGTCACTAAGCATCATGCACTTTGAATAGAAACCTTTTGTCCGATGTGCCTCAGGTGAGAGTTAGTGCACCCTCTATCATGGAAAGCTGAGGGGACACCTACTGCTCAACTGGGGGCCTTTTCCTCTTTACTGGGAACATGTTACTCCCAAAGTGTAAAATGGGGCCTGATTAGAAAATCAGCCACACATTTGCAAATGAGCTGCTATATCAACTCACTTCAGAAAAAAATAAGGAAATCGAGTAGCTAGCATCCCTTTACTTTCCCAAGGACAGAAAATAAAAATAAAGAAATATGTGGGCTGCAGATGTACTAGAGTATTTACCTAACATGTATGAGACCATGGGTTTGCTCCCCAGCACTGGACAAAAAAAAGGAAAGAAAAAAGAGAAGGAGAAGGAGAGAGAAAGGGAGTTGGAGGAGGAGGAGGAGAAAGTTAATTTATTCTAAATAATAAACAGAATGAAGTCTTGCTAAACTAGCTATTTATCAAATTGATTCTGCTGTCCTCATGGGTCCACAATTAATTGTCCACAATTAGTTTGACATAAATACATTGCCAGAGTCTAGAGGGTGATTGAGAACAGTACCGAAAACGTGGTACTGAAAACCTGGGGCATGTGAGCCCCAGATTTTGAGGAGGGGCCCAGCAGCCTCAGGACGGCACAGCTCACTACACTGCAGCAGTGTTTGCTTCCACGTTTCTGAGAAAATTTTAAGCCTTTACACTTCAAAATATTATGGAGCATATTTTAATACATGAACACAATGACAGGAATTCTAAGAAACAGAATGAACTCTGACATGAATAGATGTGACAAAAGTCAGAAAGAGAAAGGGGGAACCTGCAGGCACATGGATTACTTAGTCTCCATACGTCAGAGACTTCAGCAGAAACATCAAAGAAGCTCACGTGCGGACAAGACCAACTTCTGCTGCTCACAGTCAAGCCCCGGAACATACATCCACCCCGCAAGCTGCGCTTTCTTTCCTTTCTTGGAAATTCCCAACTGACTGTCTCATGACCCTTCATGGAAACTCCCTGAAGAAAATCTTCCCTGAAGGAACTCAAGCTATTGCAACAAATTATGGTGAAATGATAATTTTATATATATATATATTTCATATTTATGTGGCACCATTTGATGTTGAATATCTGTTTAAATGTTGCAATGAAATTATCTTGGGGCATCTTTGAGCACTCTTCCGTTAAGTGACTACAAGTAGAATTTGTGAGGTAAAGGGAATGCCTTTTCACATTGGCTTAATATGTTCTTGTTGTTTCCTTCCCACTTGTGTCCCAACTGTGTCAACGCCTCCAAGACACAAGCCAGTAAGGATAAAAAGACAAGAAGAGAGCCCAGGGACCCACAGATCCTGTTCCTAAAGGAAAGGTGATATAGTTAGACAAATACAGATGATTTCAGTTTGTAATATACTTCAGCCAGTTCTTCCTCAGACGAGCTCAATGTGTGGTGGCATTTGAGGGGCAATGATCCACTGTGATGCTCACAGCAGAGTTCACAGGTAACTGAGACACACCGTCCCCCCACCGTCTATGTCTGTTCCTACCCAGACTGCAAGCTCCTCATCTCTGGCGGTTGATTCTCATCTGTTTTCCTGATCCTGGAACCATCTGGGCTCAATAAATCCTGAAGGATTCATAAACTTTCCATCTTGGACAAGTATGTTGGGCTTGATGACAGAAAAGTGGACAAGAAAATTACGGGAGAGAGAATAGGAGACGTAGAGGGCCGGGCGTGAGAGACACCATGACGAGAGCTGGGTGAAGGGGTAGGCAGGGACCAGACTGTGCAGCCTGTGGATGGAGGCAAGGGGTCTGGACGGAACAAGTGCCATGAGAAACCTTGAGAGTTCTCATGGGACACGCTTAGATTGACAGCTTTGTGATTGGCACATGGTGGTTGAAGGATATTTTGTAAAGTGCTCTTAAACTAAAACAGTCCCATTTATCTAAATACATCACATTTTCTTCAGAAATAGAACTCGTGGGCATCTGCCCAGATCCTTTATTGTATTTTCATCTCCATGGTGGCTTGTGTCCAGCAGGGAGCTTTGGTAAGGTTGGGACACAGGTAGGAAGGAAACTGTAAAATGAATGTTAATTCAACATAAATACACACTTGCCCTTTACTCAAAAACTCTACTTCTACTCACTTAATAGAAAAATTGTTCAAAGATGCCCCGAGATGATTTCATTATAACTCAAAAATAACTAAAACATCACAAGGTGCTCCATAAATACATAATATGCATAATTATTATTTGTCAGTTAAAATAAGCATTTTAAAGTAACATTTTCTATTATAGCAATACACATGCTTTATATAATAAAGTATGAAGAAATGGTTTGTACATCCATGCAATAAAGTGTAGCACCCGGCCCATGCTGGGCCCCGCTGAGACTGCGCTGAGGGAACCCACAAGCTGGTATGGAGCAGGAGGAAGAGGCGTGACCATAGCATGTGGGAGCAGTGCTAACTACCATCCTGCTTTCTTGATGTTGGTTAGAATTTTATTATCTATTGTCAGGAAAATGTCTATTTCCTTTTAGGAACATAGATGTAGATATGAGTTTAGAGGTAGCAGAAAGTAAATCTCAAGTTCTAGGTTAGTTAGAATTTTTCATCTTACAATAAAAATGACCCATTTCCTCCCTTCAGCTGTTTTCAAGTTTAATCTATTGTCTGTATTATGCTGCTGAAGTTTAAGAAAGATCTCTGCAATGCAATTAGCTAGGTTTAAGGAGTTACTTTCATGCTAAACTCTTGTTCTTAGCCATTTCTAACTCCTTTAATAAAACAGCCTTTGGCCTAAAATTTCTCTGGTTATTTTCAAGCCAACAGAGACTTTTATTTGGAAAGCTTGAGGGGATGGGGAGACTTAGCTCCTCTCAGTAATTAATATTTAAACCCATGTGTTCTTAATTTGCTGATAAAAAGCTAACAAACACTTTTTGTACATAATTGGAAAAGATTTACATCAAACTACCCTCAAGTTGAAGTCTGAATCAAAGAAACAAAAGCACAAAAACATGTTTTTTGCAGGTGAGTAAGACGTGGGACTCTCAGTGTGCAGCCTGTGAATCACATTTCCAGGACACATGAGTAAACATGCACCTGCATGGAACCAGGCACTGCACTTTAACAGCTGCTTTGTTTCAGAGTCTGCAGCAATCCCACATGACACTTCTTGCATCTCGACACTGCTTTCTCTCCCCGCCATCCTTTCGGCCCTCTCTATCCTCCCCCATATCTCACTGGTGTGTCCGTCTCACTCAGTGTCGTTTCTGGCTCTCGACTCCAGGAGTAGTCATTATTCACCTTACAGTGATGACCCTTTCTGTGGGCATAGTACTTTGAAAGGCCACCATTTATCAAGGGCTTTCCTTTGGCCTTGCTTATTTTACCCCACCCCATCCTATGTTCTGAGATCCCTGATGGTGCCAATTTTGAGCCATTTGAGGAATTTTCCCTTTAAACTGAGTGGATCGTTGGCTTCTCTCAGCACCATCTTGGGGCATGTAGGTTCTGTCTCTGCCCCAGGGGGTCCTAGGTCAGTTATTAACATCTTTTTCCAGCATCCCAAACCTCTTTGCTATTGGGGCATGTCTTGATCTCACAACACTTGTGTCTTCTAAAACTGGTCTTAGTGGTGATTTCTTTTTTTTTTTAAGAATTTTAATTTTTAGTTGTAGGCGGACAGGATATCTTTATTTTATTTTTATGTGGTGCTGAGGATCGAACCCAGTGCCTCACGCATGCTAGGCGAGCATGCTACCACTGCGCCATAACCCCAGCCCTTAGTGGTAATTTCTGCAGGGAGCATACTTAGCTCTTACTGCTAGAATTCCATGTTCTCACTTACCCTGAAAACTGTGCATTATCTTTTATGTGACTGCAAAGTAATTGTCTTTTGAAAATGGCTCTGAAAGGCTGAAACAGGCAAAGAAAATCTAACCATGACTACCATGGTTCATTGCTTCCCTTTTTTGGCCAAAAAGAAAAAAGAAAAAAAGAAATAACCTGAACTCTTCAGAGCAACAAGTAATGGGCAGAATAGCATCTTCTAAGATAAGGAACTAAGCATATCCCCAAACAGCTGTATAAATGCAGATAAGTTTCTGTGAATTGAAAATGTTAAAGAATCACTTAATGTCACACATATTAAGGGGCACAGTTCAAAGCTGACCCATAACATATGCCAGTCAATTTACAAGAGTTATCTGATACCCCACTGTGAAGAGGATGATCACTGCTAACGCCCCAGTCCTAAGGTATTTATGTCTTAAACCATGGGCTAGAGGATTTGAAGTGAGTTTGTAATCTATTTTTTATTATCCAATTTGATTTTCTCTAAAAGTACAATTAAAAATTAACAAAGACGAAATATGAAATCATTAAGGAGTAGAGCTGATATCAAATTTCTAATTTATGGATTTTCAAACATAGCCTTCTGCCCTTTTGATTGATGAACTTTCCCATTCTTTACTAATCCAAATGAACGAACACTTGAACTCTTATTTTTTTTATTGCAAAATGCATTGAAAATGCTCCTACATGTTTGTTGATATAAAGATGTAATTGAAGTTAAATAATACTTACTTTTATAGGTTATAAATTAGTGATTTCCTTGGACCTCTCTTTGTTATGACTAAACACAATATAATTAGATCCTGGATGAATTGAAACAAACACACTTTAGATGTATTATGGGGTTTCTAGATGCAGGGCAAATATCTAAAGAGCAAAAGGAAAATTGTAAAAAGTTTCAGGGAAAATGTACTTGGAATTGCCCTGGAAAAATGCCAGCCACAGGGTGGTGTTTGGAAACTCTGCATGGAGTGTGTGAATGCTGAGGACTTTGGTATGAGTTTCTTTTTTCTTTTTGTTTTTTTAAGCCTTGCCACTTTGAATGCCATAAGCATTTCTGTGATGAAGTTTAATCAAAGGGAGAAAAACTTCATATCACCAGTTACAAAAGAAAACAAGCCACCGATGAGTGCTTGTCAGTAGAAACCATCCAAAGTGCATCAAATCTTCTTAACAGGTTCAGACATTAAGATGATAATATGGTGGAAAGTGCTATGCATAAAATCTCTAATACATGTGCAACCACATATTAAACTAGCAAGATAAATTGGGAAAATGACCAACTAAAACCTATTGAAATGAATAATGCAATCTCTAGTAATAAAATCTCAGTTGTACATTTAATGTCAATTAGACGAACTGAAGAAGTCATTGGTGGCTTTGGGGATATAATTGAAGAAATTATGTGGAATAGAGTTAACAGATGTAACAGACATATCCTAGATTCTTTTGAAACCCACCACCAAACTTGGTAGCTTGAAACAACAATAGTTTCATATGCTCACGGATCCTAAGGACAGTTTTTCCTTCAGGATACAGGTGCAAGTAAGGAGGGCTTTTCTGTGATCAATGAAGCAACTTACATTTATAACTTACATTTTTATAACTTGCATTTTTAATCTTTAAAATTTGAATGTTCAGAAGGGTTCTGTATTGCTTCTTGCAGCATCTGCAACGGAGTGATGAACACAAACAGGGCACACACACAGGCGCATCGGAAAGACCCTGGCAAGATCTATGGATGCTCCATAGACATGGGTGAAGGTGAGGCAAGGGAGATCCATGGCTGGATTTACCCCGGTGGGGTGGGGGCAGGTGGCTGGCAGCAATGAGGGCTAGATTTTAAACCAGTAAGAAGGAAATAGCAGTAGACCAGGAAAAAGATCTGTGAGTTAATGCAATATCAGTGGGAAAGAAAAGGAGGGAACTGCCCGGGAAAGGGTATGTGAGGCATCTGAAGCACTATACTTGGGGCCCGGGGGGAAAGAGGGGCATGGGCAGGAGGCTTTCAGCGCTAGACTTGGGCTGAGTCCTGCAGGGCTGGAGGGGTGGTGACTTCGTCAAAAGAAGCAGACTTATGAAAGGTTAGGAATGTGAACATTTCCAACTTTCCAGGATATTAGGAAGGACTTGTTCCCAGGTGGTTACATGCAGTGGTCAAAGTCCAGGGAACAGACTTCGACTGGGACTCACAAGATGTGAGCATCCTCTAAATTGGATGAGGTTAGCCATAGAGAGTCTGGGAATCAGAACAAAAATCTGTCAGCACCCATCAGGGCACACAGAAAGTAGTTTTTCTCCACCAGTGAGTGTACAGATAAGTCACCTGCCCTTGGAAGGAAGAAACCAGAATGTTTTTGAAAGACAATGTGTGTGGGGGGGAGACAAGGCTTGAAACAGCACAAGTCGGTCAAAAAGACATGAGGAAAAATGACCTGGGACTGAGGACATCATTTCTAAACAGTGAAGGACTTATGCTATTTGAGGGTGGGGAGTAATTTAATAAACAATAATTACAATTAAAATTTTTAAATTTATTAAGAATAGCCTAGTCTCAGAATGCAGGGCTTGGAAGCTCTGAGGAGCCGTGAAACCACTACATCATGGGGTTTGTGAGGCCTGGGGGTGAATGGTGCTTACTCTAATAAGTACTAGACTCTAGAAAGATCTTCTCCAGATGCAATCTAAACATATTCAATCAATCTGAGTCATAAGGAGTACATTTCCACTGGATTTAGTCCTATCTGTATATAATTTCATTTAGTATAAAAAGTCTGTCTGCTTTTTGAAAGTCAGAGAACAACTTTGCACAAAACACCAGAGTGATGGTTCTTTAAATGAACACATAGGATTTGACCTGGCCCTTCCTGCTAGTTCCATCCCCAGCCACCAAGGACCTAGAGCCATGTCCTGCCTTTCATATTTCCTGCAGGTTGCTGGCTGCACCCAGCTCTGCTTTACTGGGTAATATCACTGAACAGTAATGAACCATGGAGAGAAATAAATTGGGAATAGAATAGAAAGGAAAGTCTCTGGGGGACTAATTATGAAAAATAAAACACCATGACTCTCTGTCAGCAATGGGAAAAGGTAAAGTTAAAAAACACAAAAGACACACATCTCCAGTGAAGCCAATCAGGTCCGAGGAGGCATCCTGTGAGCCAAAGGTCTCTGCTGGAGCCAGAGCTGGGGCAGATCCCTATGCAACCTGGAAGTGAGATAGACCTAGGTGCACCTCGGGAGGGAAAGCCTGGTCCTGCAGAGCCTTGGGACAAAGCCCAGCTGGAGGCCTGTGTCAGGTTCTGTGGTGGCAGGAATAAGGTGATGGAGACCCCAGAACCTGGAGTCTGAGCAGTCTCTGCACTCTGGTGTCCTGGAGAAAGCTCCAGGACAGCTTTCTCCTCCAGCCACCGCATCATGGGCAATTCTACAGAGCAATGAGACCTGTGGAAGTGCTAAGACCACCCTGGTGTCTGACCCCAGGGACAGGAGCTCCTAGGTGGTCCCTGAGATGTAATGTCTCCCAGAACTGGGAGCCAGGCCTGGCACATGGTGGGTACACACACTAGAGGTATATTGAATGAGTGAACAAACAAGGAAAAGTATGAATAATAAAAAGTGCTCAGCACAGCCTCAATGTGCTACCTGCAGTGCTGTGCACAGGTGCCTGGATAGAGATGTTGGCAGGACCTGTGTTCACAGCTGATGGTGAAACTCCATGCAGGTAGGTACCAGTTTGGTGCCTTGGGAAACATGAAAGAGGATCAGGGAAATTTTATGACCAGTTCTGCTTTGAGGTGTGGTAAGCAGCATCCTGGTGATGTCTTACAACACAGGGAAGATCACCTGGTTGTTTCCTATATCTTCTTTGTGTGACGATTCACCAGATAAAACAGACGCAGGGCCAATTATCTGTTGAAGAGCTGCTTCATATTCAAGGTTAATTCTGCACTCAGCATATTGACAAGGCAACAGAATCAAATCTATCTAATCCTTCCCCCTGATGGAGTCTGGATGTTGTTACCATAGCAACTCAGCCCACACATTTAATAATTAAATAATTCAATAACATTTTAAAACAAAATAGGAAAACATCTTTACCTACTGGAGTTGAGAAATAAATCCCCAAAAGTATAAAGAAAAGCCAGAAGCCAAAAGAAATAAAGCATATTTGGGCAGCTTATTGAACTAGAGAGATGTATGAAAGTTAAGTGTAAATTGCATAAGTATTAAATAGTTAATGCTGTAAAAATAAAGGCTTGTCAACCACACCATGAATTAATAAAAGACATTTTATATGGCTTGACAGTGTTGTATGAGTTGTGGGGTACCTCTTAGCCTGAATTCTTCAGATAAACAGAACCAGTAAGACACATATATTTCTATATCATCTCTGTGTATATTTACATCTAGACATAAAGAGAGACAAAAGCAGAGAGAGGGAGAGATTTACTATAAAGAATTGGTTCATGTGGTTAGGGAGGCTTGGAGACCTATGGAGTCTCAGGTATTGCTCTGGTCCAAGCATCAGTTGAAGCAAGAGAAAGGCAGCATTCCAGCTTGAAGATGGGCAGAGAGAAAATTCTCTACTTTTTGTTCTACTCAGGCCTTCACTGATTGGGCTGAGGCCCTCCTACCTCAGGGAAGGCCATCTGTTTTACTTGGTCCATAAATCCAAATGTTAATCTTATCCAGAAATACCTTCATGGACATACCCAGAATATTTACTCTGGGCACTCCGTGGCCCCCTTGAGTGAATGCAAAACTAACCGTCTTAGGATATGTTTATGCTTTTTGCACTATTTGTATTTTATGTATTTAGGTGTACGATTTGTGGTTTGACATGCATAATGACATGCATAATTATCACTATAGTCAAATTAGTATATTCATCATTTTACATTGTTATCTTAGTGTGTATGCAGCAAGATCAGCTAAAATGGTCTCTTTTAGCAAAAACCCTAATAAAATCGACTATAGTTCTTAAGTCATACATTAGATTACTAGATTTATGCATCTTAAATGCAGCATTGTATCCTTTGACCAAGGTCTCCCCATATCTTGCCTTTTGTACACAACGCTGCCATGAACATGGGAATGAAGATATCTTTACAAATAATGATGATTTCATTCTTTTGAGTATGTACTCTGATGAGGTATTGCTGGGTTGTATGGCAGTTCTATTTTTAATTTCTTTAGGAACTTCCAAAATGTTTTCCACAATAGCTGCACCAGCCTATGTGTCCATCCACTATGCTCTTGCCAACACTTGTTATATAATCTTAAGGAATGCACAAAACTTATTTGGTAAACTTCAACAACTTGTCTTGATAAAAATTCTCATCAATTTAGGTACAGAAAGAAATTTTATCAGTACAAAGAAGGCCATTTATAAAATCTCACAGTTGACATCTTAAAAAACTGAAAACTTGACATCTTGAACTTGACAACTTGACATCTTGAAACTGAAAACTTCTCCTCTATGTTTCAATGCAAGGCAACATTCCTATGCTTACCATTTATTGCTATGGTAAGAATACCAGCAAAAGCAATCAGACAAGAAAAATGCAAATCAGAAAGGAAGAAGTAAAATAATCTGTATCTGCAGGTGACATGATCCTATACGTTTATTCTTTTGATTCATAAAATTAGTATGACAACATGCCATTTTAAAAACTCCTTTTAGGCATATAATTATATGTTCTCTAAAATATCTACATTGTGTTCATACTATATTCATTGATGTATTCTGCATATTCTAGTAAAAAGGAAAAGTCCATATTCACTCTCCTCAATCTTAAGTTTCCACACATGAGCAGTAAAATTCAACCCCTCCCCTCAAAATAATCACTTTTAACCTTTTACAAGTGAGAGAGAGAAAGAGAGAGAGAGAGATGGAGGGAGAGAGAGGTATCAGAACATTTCAACCTGGCACTGCTGACTTAGGGGGTTATATCATCCTGTTTTAGGGTGCTGTCAGCTACACCGCATAGGGTTTTCAGCAGCAGTCTTAGCCTCTGTCCAGTAGGTATCAGTATCCTATCCTATTCCAGTTGTTCCAAACAAAACTATTTTCAGACTTTGCCAACCAACATGACTGCCCTAGAGAAATCTTTTTTTTTAACTTCATTTCCTTAAACCTGTACTTACACTTTAATGAGTAATGATAACAGGAATCTCCCCAAAATAGGTTCTGAATTCACCTTACAGCTGCAATGGTAACAGAGCAGAGAGAATTCCTTAATACTGAGTGGCTGGAATCATAATGCTTCATAATAGAATATTCAAGAATTCCAAAACAGTCATATCAGGACTGGCTAATGCCTTCTGCCAACCCCGTCATTTAGCATTTTTATATGCATAATCATGAACTGAAAATTGTCAAATATGTGGAGTGTTTGCAATTTGCTGGACATGAAGAATGACAGACAATAAAAATTTTCTTTTTTTCCAAACTAAGCTAGCCTCTCATACGTTGTTGAGACAATGGAATGAATCTGACATAACCTTCCTATGTGCATATATGAAAACACCACAGTGAATCTCCATATCATGTACATCCACAAGACTGGGATCCAAATTAAGATAAGATGTACTTCATGTTTGTATAAATATGTCAAAATACTGTCATAACCAACTAAAGATAACAAATAAAAATGTTGAATGTGAAAGAAAAGAACAAAAATTGGTACAATTTTAAGGAAAGTAGTCTGGAGAATTGTGAGCACATATGCACTTTGATCTAATGAATTCTAGATGTGAAATATTTTGGTGGTATTCTTTCATTCATGTAATATGTTATATCTACAAATATTCTCAATGAAGCACTGCTTGTGATAACAAACCGTGGAAAGGCAACCTAAATATTCTTAACAGGACTAAGTAAACAGACTACATCCATAAAATGTAGCAGTAATACAAGCACATTTCCTTGTATACTAATTTATATTTTATGTATTTTAAATTCAGTGCATATGTTACTCATATAAAGATGAAGTGTAAAATAATGAGCCAATATCCTCCAAATATCTAATTATGTAGCAAAAGCTCATTAATATTGGAATCACCAAAATTTAAAACATATTTTGTATACATGTACGGTAATTATTCTGGTTTTAGCCACCTTGATCTCCCTAGACTCTCACTTCCATTTCTTCAATTATAGGAATCTCCTGGTTCTGCCCACATCTCTCTGTTCTGTGATCTGGAAACTCTAAGGCAATATATTGGAGCAATTTATGTAGGTTTCATCTGACTTGTTTCCTGTTTCCTAGAGCTCAGTCTCTTTTCAAGTAGTTAAAAGCTTCTTAAAAATCATTCTTTCAAATTTTACTACATTGTTATTGTTTCTCTAGTAACAGATATATCCTGTTTCTACATCTTGGTCAAAGTGAAGCCTCTATTTGTAAAAGAGACCCCTTGATCCTCACCAGCAGGGAGGTGCCTCTCCAGAAAGCTCAGGTTGGTAGCCCTTAGGCCTCAGGGCAGCTCCCTTCTGCATCAGCCAAAACCATAGATCTTGTCCACTGGTAATTCTGAGCCATGTGCTGTTGACATCTTAACCATATTGAGTGTGGATTACCTCTTACTTATTTATTTTTTGATTCTGTTGTTAGAGTTTTGAAGTTTTTCATATAGACTTCTACATATCTCTTTTTTTTAAAATATTTTTTTAGTTGTAGATGGACACAATGTCTTTATTTATTGCTTTGTATGTGGTGCTGAGGATCGAACCCAGGGCCCCACGCATGCAAGGCAAGCGCTCTACCGCTGAGCTACAGTCCCAGCCCCAACTTCTACATTTCTTGTTAGATTTATAACTAGGTACTTAATTTGGGGGAGTGCAAATATAAATAATAGTCATGTGTTTTTAGTATAGATGCCACGTGTTTGTTGCTGGTATAAGGAAAAGTATTTGACTTGTGTATATTAACCATTTATCCTGCAAGCTTGTTGTAACTGCTTGTTAATTTAGAAGCTATTTTATCAATTCTTTTAGAATTTCTGCATTATGATGACATCTGCAAATTTGATTTCTTCCTTCTCAATATGTATACCTTTGATGTCTCTCTTGTCTCAGAGCTAGAACTTGCAGTGTGATATTGAAAAGCAGCAGTAAGAAGAGACCTCCTTGTCTTGTTCATGAAAGATTCTAATTTCTTAGTATTAAGTATAATATTAGCTATTTTAGCTGGAGGTTTTTGTTTGTTTGTTTTGGGTAGATATTCTTTATCCACTGGAGAACATTCTATTCTTGGTTTGCAGAGAGTTGTTAATGTACATGGGTGTTAAATTTTTCAATGCTTTTTTCTGTATCATTGATAAGATGTAACTTTTTCTTTAGCTTCTTTTTTTTTTTTTTTTTTTTTTTTTTTTTTTTTTTTGTACTGGGGATTGAACTCAGGGGTACTGGACCACTGAGCCACATCCTCAGCCCTATTTTGTGTTTTATGTAGTGACAGGGTCTCACTGAGTTGCTTGCTTAGCGCCTCACCCTTGCTGAGGCTGGCTTTGAACTCTCGATTCTCCTGTCTCAGCCTCCCTAAGTGCTGGGATTACAGGCTTGAGCCACTCTGCCTGGCTTCTTTATCTTCTTGATATGATAAACTACACAATTAATTTTCACAAGTTGAACCAGCCCTTCATGCCTCAAACAAATCCCACTTGGTCACATGGTATATAATTCTGTTAATACATTGTTAGTTTCGATTTGCTAATATTTTACTGAAGTTTTTACTTTCATCTGTGTTCACAGGCATTGCTGGTATTATATAGTTTTATCTTCTTGAAATGTCATTTCTGGTGATGATACTAAGGTAATGCGTCCTCATAGGATAAGTTAGGAAGCATTTCCTCTGATCCTGTCTTCAGGTAGAGATGATAGGTAATTGGTATAATTTCTTCCTTAAGTGTTTGACAGAATTCACCAACAAATCCATCTAGGCCTGATACTTTCTGATTTGGAAAGTTAGTCATTATTGATAAAATTTGTTTTATAATGCGTTCCTATTCTGATTGTTCATTTCTTCTTGTGTGAGTTTTGGCAGATTGTGTCTTTCATTGAAGTGGTCTGTTTTTATGTGTTATCAAATTTAAAGGCACAGAATTGTTATTTCATTATCCTGTAGATACAAGGAATCTGCACTGATTTCCTCTCTTTCAATTTAGTAATTAGTGCCCTCTCTTTTTCCGTTAGTTAGCTTTGCTAGGGGTTTCAATTTTATGATCTTCCCAATGAAACAGCTTTTGGTTTTGTTGATTTTTTCCTATTGCTTTTCCTATTTTGAATTTTATTGATTTTGGTTTTGATTTTTATTATTTCTTTTCTTCTGCTCATTTTGGTTTTAATTTACTCTTCTTTTTCTAGTTTTTAAAGAGGAAATTTTGGTTATTGATTTTTTATATCTTTTTAATGTGTGAATGTAATGCTCTAATTTACCTCTGAGCACTGATTTCACTATATTCCACAGATTTTGATTAGTCATATCTTAATTTTAATTAAATTCATAATATTTAAAACTTCTTTCAAGATTTTTTCCTTTGATCTCTGTGTTACTTAGAAATATCTTTGTAAGGTACTAGTATCTGGGGATTCTCTAAGTGTATTTACAGTATTTTTTCTAGTTTAACCTCACTGTGGTCTGGAAGGACACATTGCACAGCAGCTCTTCTCTCAGATTAACTGAAGTGTATTTCACATCCCAGTCTGTGTTGCGCCAAGTCTCTTCTGCATGGTCAGAAGATGTCAGTTATACCCAGTTGATTGATGGAGCTGTGAAGTTCAATGTCTTTACTGATTTTCTGCTCCCTTGCTGGAGCTCTCCATTTCTGAAGGAAGGGTGCTTAAGTCACCAACTCTGATGGTGAATTCATCTGTTTGTCCTTGCATCCTATTCGTTTTGCCTCATCAGTTTTGATGTTCTGTTGTTAGGCACATAAAAATTAAGGATTATGGTGTGCTCCTGGAGAACTAACCCCTTTGTCATTATGCAAGATAACTCTCCTTGCTCTGGAGGCTGAACTTTTCTGAAAATGTATAGCTACTCTTGCTTTTTTGATAAATACTTGAACCGTTTAACTTTCTCCATCCCTTTACTTTTTATGAATAAGCATACTCATATTTAAAGTGATTACTTGTGGACACTATAGAGTAAGGTCTTGTTTTTGATCCACATCCACTCTGACAATCTGTCTTTTTTTCCCCCTGGTACCAGGGATTGGACTCAAAGGCACTCAATGACTAAGCCACATACCCAGCCCTATTTTGGATTTTATTTCGAGACAAGGTCTCACTGAGCTGCTTAGCACTTCACTTTCGCGAAGGCTGGCTTTGAGCTCATGATCTTCCTGCCTCAGCCTCCCAAACCATTGGGATTGCAAGCATGCACCACCACGCCCTTTCACAATCTGTCTTTTGATTGGTGCATTTGGACCATTGACAGTAAAGGTGGTTAGTAATTCAGTTGGAATAATACCTACCGTATTTGTTACATTTTCTATTTGTTTCCCTTGTGCTTTGTTCCTGTTTTTGTCTTCACTCATTTTCTACCTTTTGTGGGTTTAGTTGAACATTTTACAATTACATTTTCTCTCTTTTCAGTATGTCACTTATGATGCTCTTTGGCTCTTTTGTAGCAGATGCTCTGAGTTTGCAACATATACTTGCAACTAATCCAAGTCCACTTTCAAATAATACTATGTCTTTTGTAGTTGGAACAAAGAACTTATAACAACAAAATGTTCCTAACTCCTCCTCCTGTGTCTTGCCTCATTGCTGCCACTCATTGCACGTCTACATCAGCATACACAAGGGGATCAGGAGGACCTGTGGAGCTCTGGGAACTAAAACCTGTGAAAACAGGGGACCTCCTTGTGACTGCGTCCCCGGAACTTTTAACACATGCATTTGTCCACATCAAGCCTGCATTAATTTGTCAGTTATAGTTAAGCTTTCTCTTAAATTAATGTATTAAAGAGAAAAATTGGTTTTTTAAATCTTTTTAATTAAAAAAAATGTTGATGCCTGTTATGGTTTGGATAGGAGGCATCCCCTAAAGACCATGTGGAGACAATGTAGGAATGTTCAGAAGGGAGGTGATAAGGTTATTATAAGATCTGTGACCTAATCAGTGGATTAATCCATTTGATGGATTAATAGTTTGGATGGACTACTGGGTGGTGAGTGTAGGCATGAAGGACATGAGTAGAGGAAGTAGGTCATGGGAGCATTTCTTTGAGGTTTATATTTTGTCCCTAGTGAAAGGAGTGCTCTCTCTCTGCTTCCTGGGGTTTTGAACTGAGGACTTTCCTCTGCTCTGCTCTTCTGCCATGATGATCTGCCTCACATTGGGCCCAGAGCTGTAGAGTCAGTAGACTAACTATGGACTGAGCCTTTGAAACTGTGAGCCAAAACAAACTTTTGAGCCTTTGAAACTGTGAGCCAAAATAAATCTTTTTTCCCCTAGTTGTTCTTGTCGGGTATATTGGTCACAATGGCACAAAACTAACACTGTGCTGTATGTAAAGAATCAGATTCACACTTTCTTTAAAAATGAGAGCCATGTACGGGTATGTCATTGCTGACTTACCTCATAACATCTGTGTGATTAAAATATGTGGATTTTATGTCCTCTCACTATTGAATCTTTTCCTTAAGAGTTTCTCCCTCTCTCTCCCTTTCTCTCCCTCTCTCCCTCCCTTCCTCTCTCTCTCTCTATCTTTTTCACCTGCAGGTACACACACACACATACACACACACACACACAATGTTTAACTGAAAACCTAAATTTAACAATTGAAATAATCTCCAAGTGCATCATATGTTAATTGATAAGAAGTGTTAAAGAAAGAATATAAAGTTATTAATGAGTTACTTTAAAACATATATACATCATTTTCTAATTATACTGTGCCAAATTCATTAATAATCTAATTCAAGTACATTGAATTACTTCATAGTTACCTTGTGCAATAAATATAGCTCAATTTATACTTAAAGTCTTCAGTTTCATTCTTTGTATAGTGGATAATTATGAAATGTGACTTTTAAAATGTCTAAACTTGCATCATCAAAACAAATCAGACTTTTTAAAAATATTAAAACATGAGAAACTTGAGAAAAAAACTGAGCTGACATATGGGTATGTATGGGTATGTCATTGCTGACGTACCTCATAACATCTGTGTGATTAAAATATGTGGATTTTATGTCCTTTCACTATTGAATCTTTTCCTTAAGAGTTTCTCCCTCTCTCTCCCTTGAGAGAGCTTGGAATTAAGTTAATTAAACTGAGCTTGCGTGGAATTAAGATTGGTAGCAAACAGATAGTTGTTTTATCAACCTCTGATCAAAATGCAGAAAGTTTAAAATTTCTTATTTTTATTAAAATCACAAAACTTTAGATCATAATATATTGCTGTACTAAAATATGAAGAGCAAAATTATCATTCTGCTCTTTGATTAATAGACTGAAACTATGTAAACACAATTTAATGTATAACACAAAACTTAGGGATAACATTAACCCACTCAAATTTATTAACATTTTAGGTGGGAGCCCAGGCCCAGGCCCAGTCTTAAGACCACCTCTGGGGCACTTGCAGGAGCCCAGGCCAAGGTCAAGACCAAGACCACCCCTGCTGATCTGCAGGAGCCCAGGCCCAGTCCCAGGACCACCTCTGAAGATGCTTGCAGGAGTCTAGACCAAGGTCAGGCCCAAGACTGCCCTTGCCACCATTCTGCACCAGAGCCCCTGCCAAACCATGAGAGCCCAACACAGGCCCAGACTGCCTCCGTGACACCTGTGGGAGTCCAGGCCAAGGTCAGGCCCAGGTTTGCCCCCACAAACGTGGTGTGAGCCCAGGCCCAAGACCACCCTGCCCAGAGTAGAGATCCACTCTGTTGCTCCCTTCCCGTGTCCATCTTGAGACACTGCAGCCATTGCCATAGCCCTACCATGTAATAGCCTCCACCTTGGGACAACAGACAGGGCCTGGAGGCACAGCTCAGCATGCCACAGCTCTGCATCTCTGATCAATCAGCCCAAAGCCATTGTAAGTCCACCCTTTTAGCCCCATCTCTGAAAGTTTTTGCATCCATCTTAGGCCACTCTCACTGCCATCTTGAGTTACCTCCACTACTGCTACCACCATCTTTAGTGGCAGTAGTATCCATCTGGGGACACCTGCTGGGGACTGGAATTAAAATCCAAGGTGAGATACAGGTAATCTGTAGGGTCACTACAAGATTATGAGATAGAAACCATAATACCTCAGATCAGCATTGAAGAAAGGAAGACACATAATCAAAATGAAAAAAAAAGGGAAGAAAGTGCCCCAAATAAACTGCAATACTACAATAATAGAATCCATTGATGGTGCAGTTGATGAAATGTCAGAGAAAGAGTTCAGAATATACACAGTTAAAATGATCTGTGAATTAAATAATGACTTAAGTGAGCAAATACAGCCAAAAATTTATCACTCCAACAGAGATAAGAGAGCAAATAAAGGCAACCATTTATCACTCTACCAAGAAAAACAAGAAGATAAGGGAGCAAATATAGGCAGCAAAAGATTACTTCAAGAAAGAGCTAGAGAATGTAGGAAAAAAACAATCAGAAATTCTTGAAGAAAAAAATAAACCAAACAAAAACCTTAATAGAAAGAATCACCAACAGACTAGATCACTTGGAAGACAGAACTTCAGATAATGAAGATACAATATGCAATCTTGAAAATAGAGTTGACCACACAGTGAAGATGGTAAGAAACCATGAACAGAACATCTAAGAATTATGAGAGAGCATCAACATGCCACATCTAAGATTTATCAGGATAGAGGAAGGCACAGAGTTTCAAACCAAAGGAATGCACAATCTCTTCAATGAAATAATATCAGAAAATGAAGAATGAATTGGAAAATCAAATACAAGAGGCTTACAGTACAATAAATGTACAAAATTACAACAGATCTATACCATGACACACAATAAAAATTTCTAGCATCCAGAACAAGGATAGAACTTTAAAGGAATTCAATTGCATGTAAGGGGAGATCAATTCAGATCTCAGCAGATTTTTCAACCCAGATTCACAAAGCCAGGAGATCCTGGAACAAAATATACCAAGCTCTGAAAGAAAATGGATGCCAACCAAGAATCTTATAACTAAGCTTCAGATTTGATGATGAAATAAAAGCTTTTCATGATAAGCAAAAGTTAAAAGAATTTACAGTGAGAAAACCTACACTACACAGCATTCTCAGCAAAATATTCCATGAGGAGAAATTCATAACCAACAATAAAACTCTGCAAAGAGAGGAATTACACTAAAGGAAAGGCCAATCAAAGGAGAAACCAAATCAAGGTAAAAACCAAAAATAAAACAAAGTGACATATTTCAATAATAACCCTGAATGTGAATGGCCTAAAATCATCAATTAAGACATAGACTGACAGATTGGATCAAAAAAAAAAAAAAAAAAAAAGAGGTCCAACAATATGCTGCCTTCAAGAGATTTATCTCACAGGAAAAGACATCCACAGACTGAAGATGAAAGGATGGGAAAAAACATATCACTCACATGGACCCTGTAAACAAGCAGGGGTTTCCATCTTCATATCAGATAAAGAGGACTTCAAATCAAAGTTAGTAAAAAGGGATAAAGAAGGACATTTCATATGGCTGAAGGGAATCATACATTAACAAGATGTAACAATCATAAATATCTATGCCCCAAACGATGGGGCACCTACATACATCAAACAAACCCTTCTCAACTACAAGAATCAAATAGATCACACCACCATAATACTGGGTAACTTTAACACATCTCTCTCACCACTGGACAGATCTTCTAAACAAAAACTAAACCAGGAAACCACAGATCTCAATAAATAATCAATAATTTAGATTTAACAGATACATAGAATATTGCATCCATCAACAAGCAAATATACATTTGTTTTCAGCAGCACATGGATCCTTCTCCAAAATAGACCATATATTATGACACGAAGCAATTCTTATCAAACGCAAAAAAATAGAGATATTACCCTGCATTCTATCTGACCATAATGGAATAAAATTAGAAATCAATGACAGATTGAAATAGAAAAATAGAAACTACTTCAATACCTGGAAACTAAATAATACACTATTCAATGATGCATGGATAACAGAAGACACCAGGGAAGAGATAAAAAAATTCTTAGAGGTAAATGAGAAACTTCAATACAATATCAAAATGGGACACTATGAATGCAGTGCCAAAAGGAAAGTTCATTGCATTAAGCTTATTCATTAAAAGAATAAAACATCAATAAATAAATAACCTGACACTACATCTCAAAGCCCTAGAAAAAGAGGAAAATACACAAAACAAAGTAGAAGACAGGAAATAATTAAAATCAGAGCTGAAATCAATGAAATTGAAACAAAAGAAACAATTCAAAAAATTGACAAAACAAAAGGCTAGTCCTTTGAAAACATAAATAAAGTTCTCAAATCTTTAACCACACTAATGAAAATGAGAAAGAAAATCCAAATTACTAATATTTGTGATGAAAAAGAAAGGATTACAACAGATACTATTGAAATACAGAGGATAATTAGAAACTATATCGAAAATCTATACTCCAGTAAAATAGAAAATCCCAAAGACACTAACAAATTTCTAGAGGCATATGACCTACCTAAACATACACAACTTAAACAGATCAATTTCAAGCAAGGAAATAGAAGACACTATCAAAAGTCTACCAACCAAGTAAAGCCCAGGATCAGACGGATTCTCAGCCGAGTCTACTAGACCTACAAAGAAGAATTAATACCAATAGTCCTCAAAATATTCCATGAAATAGGAAAGGAAAGAACCTTTACAAACTCATTCTATGAGGCTAGTATCACTCTGATACTTAAGCCAGACAAAGCCACATCAGGGAAAGAAAATTTAAAACCAATATCCCTGATGAATATAGTTTCAAAAATTCTCAATAAAATTTTGGCAAGCCACATACAAAAACATATTTTTAAAAAGAAATAGTGCACCCTGATCAAGTGGGGTTCATTCCAGGGATACAAGTTTGGTTCAACATATGGAAATCAATAAACATAATCCATCACATCAATAGACTTAAAGATAAAAATCATATGATTATATCAATTGATGCAGAAAAAGCATTTGACAAAATACAGCACCCTTTCATGTTCAAAACACTAGAAAAAGAAGGGATAATAGGAAAATACCTCAACATTGTAAAAGCTATCTGTGCTAAACTGAAGGTCAACATCATCCTAACTGGTGTACAACTGGAAGCATTCCCTCTAAAAATGGGAATAAGATAGGGATGTGCTCTTTCACCACCACTATTCAACATAGTCCTTGACACTCTAACCAAAGCAATTAGACAGATGAAAGAAATTAAAGGGATACAAACAGAAAAAAATGAACTCAAACTATCATTATTTACCAACAAAATGATTCTATACTTAGAAGATACAAAAAATTCCATCAGAAAAATTCTAGAATTAATAAACAAATTCAGCAAAGTAGCAGGATGTAAAATCAATACCCATAAATCAAATGCATATCTATACATCAATGATGAATCTTCTAAAAGATAAATTAGGAAAACTACCCTATTCACAATAGCCTCAAAAAAAAAAAAAACTTGGGAATCAATTTAACGAAGGAGGTGAAAGACCTTTACGATGAAAACTACAGAACACTAAAGAAAAAAATTAAAGAAGACCTTAGAAGATGGAAAGATCTCCCATGCTCTTGGATAGGCAGAATCAATATTGTTAAAATGGCCATACTACCCAAAGCACTATACAGATTTAATGCAATTCCAATTAAAATCCCAATGTCATTCCTTATAGAAATAGAAAATATAATCATAAAATTCATTTGAAAAAATAAGAGACCCAGAATAGCCACAGTGATCCTTAGCAAGAAGAGTGAAGCAGGAAGCATCACAATACCAGACCTTAAATTATACTACAAAGTTATAGTAACCATAAAGGCATGGTATTGTCACCAAAATAGACATGTAGACCAATGGTACAGAATTGAAGACACAGACACAAACCCACAGAAATACAGTTATCTCATACTAGACAAAGGCACCAGAAACATACATTGGAAAAAAGATAGCCTCTTCAACAAATGGTGCTGGAAAAACTGAAAATCCATATGCAGAAAATGAAACTAAACCCCTATCTTTCACCACGCACAAAACTCAATTCAAAGTGGATCGAGGACCTGGGATTTAGGCCAGTGACCCTGTGCCTAATAGAAGAAAAAGGAGGCCCAAACCTTCATCACATTGGATTAGGCCTTGACTTCCTTAACAAGACTCCTAAAGGGCAAGAAATAAAATCAAGAATCAATAAGTGAGATGGATTCAAACTGAAAAGCTTCTTTTCAGCAAAAGAAACAATCAATGAAGTGGATAGAGGGCCTACATTTTGGGAGCATATTTTTGCCACACACACATCAAATAGAGCACTAATCTCCAGGATATATAAAGAACTCAAAAAACTTAACACAAAAAAAACAAACAACTCAATCTGTAAATGGGCCAAGGAGCTGAACAGTTTTTTCCTCAGAAAAAACTATACAATCAATCAACAGATATATGAAATAATGTTCAACATCTCTAGCAATTAGAGAAATGCAAATCAAAATTACTCTAAGATTTCATCTAACTCTAGTCAGAATGGTAGTTATCAAGAATACAAACAACAATAAATGTTGGCGAAGATGTGGGGGAAAAGGCACAATCATACATTGCTGGTGGGACTGAAAATTGGTGCAACCACTCTAGAAAGCAGTATGGAGATTCCTTAGAGAACTTGGAATGGAACCACCATTTAATCCAGCTATCCCACTCCTTGGTCTATACCCAAAGGACTTTAAAACAGCATACTACAGTGACGCAGCCACTTCAATATTTATAGCAGCACAATTCACAATAGCTAAACTGTGGAACCAACATAGATGCCTTTCAATAGATGAATGGATAAAGAGACTGTGGTATATATACATGATGGAATATTACTCAGCATTAAAAGAGAATAAAATTATGGCATTTGCAGGTAAATGGATGGAGTTGGAGAACATCATGCTAAGTTACGTAAGCCAATCCCAAAAAACCAAAGGCAGAATGTTCTCTCTGATAAGTGGATGCTGATCCATAATGAGAGAGCATGGGAAGAATGGAAGAATTTCAGTCAAAGGGGAGGGAGGAGAGGGAATGGGACATGGGGGCAGGAAAAATGGTAGAATGAGATGGACATCATTTCTCTAGGTACATGTATGACTGCACCTATATTGTGACTCTACATCATATACAACCAGAGAAATGAAAAGTCCTGCTCCATTTGTGTACAATGAATCAAAATATATTCTGCTGTCATATATACCTAATTAGAATAAATAAATTCAAAAGCATTATTAACATTTTAATCTAAGATTGTTCTCAGCATTCAATTATATTTTTTATTATTTTAAGTTATGAAGTCTTAGCAAGGATACCATTTAAAAGGAAAGACAATATAAAACTGCAATTGTTAGGATTGTTAGAAAGCATTAAGATTAATTAAGCATCAAGAAAAATGTTTGCAAAACTCATGTATTGTTATACCAAAATACACCTCTAGGCTTATGATATGGACTCTTTAGAAGTTATCATTTATTACAGGACAGAAAATTCATAAAATTCTTGTGTGCATTTTCCCCACTGATTAATTATGGAACTCAATGCTGATGCTGATGGAATTCTTTTTCCACTTGCATTTTTCTCCCTGAGGCTATCTTGACAATATTTACACTTGAGTCATTAATTTAAATAGGTTTGAAGCACCTAGAATTCAAATTCAGACAGAATATTTTGATCTGCTCAATTTTTAGTTTCCTTGGTGATTAACTGATTGATTCATGCAATAACTACCTTCAGAAAGGGCTTAAGGAAGTTGCAATCAACACACACAACACTGAAAAATATGATTAAAGCTCAAGTGGGTGGGAAGAGCGGGCTATTCTCTCACTTGCATTCCCCTAAGATGTTGTTAGTCAGCTTTTCATCACTGTGACCAAAAATGCCTGACAAGAGCTGCTGCAAGGAGGAAAATTTTCTTCCAGCTCATGATTGCAGAGGTCCCAGTCCATGGGTGGCCAACACCATCCCTCTGGGATGGAGGTGAGGAGGAGGATCATGGCAGAAGAGCACAGTGGAGGGAAGCTGCTCACCTCATGGCAGATGGGAAGCAGAGAGAAGGAGGAGCCAGGGACAGAGTATGTAATCCCCAAGACACTCCTCAGTGACCTACCTCCTCCAGCCACACCCACCTGCCTGCAGTTGTCACCCAGTAGACCATCCAAACTGTTAATCCAAGCTGGGCGCGGTGGCTCAAGCCTGTAATCCCAGCACTTAGAGAGGCTGAGACAGGAGAATTGCGAGTTCAAGGCCAGCCTCAGCAACGGCGAGGCGCTAAGCAACTCAGTGAGACCCTGTCTCTACATAAAACACAAAATGGGGCTGGGGATGTGGCTCAGTGGTTGAGTATCCCTGAGTTCAATCCCCGGTACCAAAAAAAAGAAAAAAAAAGAAAAGAAAAACAAACTGTTAATCCATCAAATGGATTAATCCACTGATGAGGTAACAGCTGTCATAATCTAACCATTTTACCTCCTGCCTTATTAGCACAGGAACTTTTAAGGATCACCTCACATCCAAACCAAAACAGCTGTGCTCCATGGGGTGATCTTAAGGTGTTAATCAAGCATCTTTATTATTTTTTAAAAATTGTGTAATTTTATGCCACTTTCCAAAATTATGGCAAAATTAAAATTTTCAAAAGATAAAAAAATTGGCCATCTTAACAAACAAGCAATTGCCCTTATCTTTTCCAAAATTGATAGGCTGGGGGGAACCCAGGATATCAGTAACCCTCTACTGTTCCAAAATTCTGTTCTGTCCCTTCATCCACTTGGCCCACCAGTCCAACAATCCTTCCCAAGGTGCCCGGGATGCACTGGAGCTGTGCCACAATCTAGACTCACCAAAGCTGGCAGGACCAACTGGGGTCACCAAACTGGACCCATTCAGGAGATTTTCTAAAGAAGTGAGTCAGTAAATGAATGGGGCATAAAATGAATGAGGTGTTAGGAAAGCAGAAGGAGCTCAGAAGTGGACAGTGTGAGAAGATAGTAAGAGTGAGTAGTCCAGGTGCCTTAGAGGGGGGCCTCCTGGCTGGGCTGGGCTGTACTCCTGGAAGACCCAGACACCAGAGGTAAGAGAACAGAATTTCAGAATTAAAGATGATGTTTAACTCTGTGATCTTGGGTTAAAAGCCTCCCTCTCAGCTGTTTCATCACTATGGGCAGTAAGCCTGGAACCTAGTTTAGTGGGAGTTGGTAAATGCTAAATCCACTGACTTTCCCAATCCTTCCTGCTCTGACTTTTTAAAAGATATGGTGGTAAGAACACTTAACTTGAGATCTATCTTCTTAACAAATATATGAGTGAACTATACAATATTGCTACATATAGGTGTAGTGTTGTTTGATAGATCTCTAGAACGTACTCATCTTGAAGAATGAAAACCTTATGCCTGTTCAATGGCATTCTGCTTCTTATGTCCTTTCAAATTTGATGCTCAGGTAAGGCATAGGTAATCTCAGCTAATATAGGAGCTAAGCCCTGTGCTAACCTAAACCTTAGCCCAGCCTCCTCAATGTCAGTGACACGGGGGTCCATACTGAGCTATGAGAAGAAAAGGAAGAAAATTGTTTACTGGTCCTCACTGTGTGTTCACTATGATCCTAAGTGGTCCTCAGGAGTACTCTCACAAACCAGCATGGTGGGCTTTGGCCATTCCAGGAATATTACTGTACTGAAAAATGTGCATCATTATTCACTAAGGATTGGGCACCCAAGCTTCTGATCACAGAGAGACAGAGTCATAGTTTCTTGTTACTACAATCATGTCCCAAAATTTTAGGTGTAGTGTAAAGACATTTAAACCTTGGAACTTGTGAGAGTTATTTTGCTTTTACTATGAACTTGTGCTGTAGGCAAAGGAAGGGCCCACAAAGATGGCCATGTCTCGGTCTCTGAGCTCTGAGAATGTCATCTTGTGTGGCAAATTCAGAACTTTGTGGGTATAATTAAACTATGGGCCTTATAAATCCTTGAAAGAAGAGAACTTTTCTGGCTGTTGGCAGAGAAATATGATATCCACAGAAGAAAATTGTTATGATCTGGATCTAAAAATACCCCTCAAAGAACTCATAAGTTAGGCAATTTAGCAATGTTCAGAAAATATTAAATTATGAGAGCTGTAACCTCATCAGTACTTTGATCCCATTTGACAAATTAATAATTTGAATGAACTCTTGGGTGGTAACTGCTGGCAAGTGGGATGTGGCTGGAGGAAGTAGATCATTGGGATCGCACCCTTGGATTACATCTTGTCCTGCGTTTCTCTCTCTCTCTCTCTCTGTCCCTGTTTTCAGGCTTTTCTCTCTCTGTCCCTTCGGCTGAGCTGCTTTCCTTCACCACCCTCTGCTATGATATCCTGCCTTATCTCAGCACAGAGAAATTTAGTCAACTGACCACAGACTGAACCTCCGAAATGGTGAGCACAAAGTTAGCATTTCCTCCCCTGAGCTGTTCTCGTCAGACATTTTGGTCACAGCTGTGAGGAGCTGACTAACACTGAAAGCAAAGGTATGCAATGTTCCTGGCTTTGAAGATGAATGAGGAGGCCATGAGTGAAATCTGTGGCTATCTGTAGAAGGACAGGGATTCTCTCTCGAGTTCCCAGAAGACACCCGGCCTGATGAGACCTGGACTCCACACCTCCACATCTATGAGGTAACAGATCTGAGTCATTTCAAACCACTAAGATTTTGGTTGTTTGTTAAAACAGCAATTAGAAGTCCACACAATCTGAGAGAAGAAGGTAATGTGAGGCTACCCCTTCAATTTCACAGAGAAAGAGTAGTTAGAAGAGGAAGAAAAGATAGCTGGGAGACACGTGGGATTGCATGCCTCCTCGTGAAGTGTATGCGGAGGGGAGAAGAGAGCATGTAGTAATAGGCCCCGCCGTCACTGTCTCATGTGGACCTTGGCATGTGTGGGGGCTGTGTCTGAGTTCACACAGGCTAGCGGGAGTTGAGTATCCAGCAACCATCCTAACCTGCCTGTCTATGCCCCTCTGCTTCACATCTCCCATCTGGTGCTACAGAAGCTGGAACGTAGAGCATCCCTCGAAGACTCTGGAACCAGAGTGAAATCTCTTTGGGGTGAAATCTCTGCTCATTTCCTTGGATGTGCCTCCCTGAGCCTCACCTTTGTCCTCTCTAAGATGGCACAACAAACAGTACCCACCTTCTCATATTTCCCCTGAGGATTAAAGGAGTTAATATCTTCAACTGCTTAGGATAATAGTGGACACACGGTGAGGACCAGTAAACCATGTTCTTCCTTATTTTTCCATGGAAATTATAGCTCCTGACATTTATTTTGAAGGGGAAAATTTGAAGGAAAAATAAAAGCAGTCAGTCAAAAGACATTGACTCAGAGCACACAATTTTAAAACTGAAAGGACTCTAGATACTGTCTGATTCCACTTTCTCGTTTTCTGAAGGAAGCAGAGAAATTGTTTGTTTCATGCTGAATGTGTTCAGTGAGTTAGCAGCCAGCCCAGCTGGAATGGAAAATGTCCAGGTGCCTGCAGGGTCAATGGGCTTCCTGCTGCTCTGTGACCACACTCTGCAGAATCTCCTTCCAGAATCCAAGTGGATAATTTATTTGAAAATCCTCAAGGGAGGTCAGGAGAATAGATGAGACCTGCACTGTGTACATTGTGATGGGATATTCTTGCTTGTTTCTCTCTCCTATAACTGATTGTTCTATTTCTAGTTTTCTACCTGCCATTGAAAGCAGGGCAAATTTCTTATTATCCACTGTTCTGCTTTGTGAAGAGTCACTAGGCTGTCTATATGCACCTGCCAAATCTCAGCCTAAACAAAGAAAAACACCAATTAGTAATCATGAAAGTCATTAACCCTTCTCAGCACATCAAGGTGTGATAAGTCTGTAGATACATTAAAAAAAAAATTCTTATTTTTTTCCATTGGGATCAAGACTTCTGTGACCTCTGTAGAAAAGTTTTAATGTTTTCCTCAAACACCAAAAAGACAATCACACCAAGAAGAGTTGAAATTACATGACCCAGTTTGCATTCTGGCCACTGGCTAAGCACGTCCTAAATGAAATAGATAATGTACACTGGGACTGAGAGATGCATCGATTTCCCCGACGCCGCCACCCAAGAAAGTTCTGCCTTTGAAAATCAGAGAATTCCTTTATTTTCAAGGAAATAAAATTTTATTTCACATGTACTCTTGGGGCTGAATGGAAGTCTAGCTCTGACCTCAGATATACATACCCCAGGTATTTAAATTATCGATATTGCCAGGGTACACTCCTATACTTCCCAGGCCATTGCTGACATCTGTTCTGGTGACCCCTTCAGTCTGCAGTCCTATTTGTTCTGGGTCATTCCTATTTACCTTCTAAGATGGAGCTCAGTTTTTACCTCCTCCAAGGACTTGTGTTGCCCATCACTGGAGTAGGTTGGGCCCCAGTGAGACTCACATACCCCACTGTCAGGGGGCTTAGCTCACTGTGCCCTCCTTACATTGCATTTGCCCCACTGAGCAGCAGAACTCCAGAGCTTAACCTCCACCTCCCTGGCTCAGAACACAGTCCTGGGCATTGTAGGTATTTAGCTGAAGTTGGGGGAAGTCTTTAATTAATCAAACCCCAGCTCTTGCTTCCATCTGTCAGTTGGAATGCCCACAGACACCTGAGGGCAGCAAGCCAACCTCGACTACCCATGAAAGCATGTCAGAATGCAAGTGAAGGATCATCACCTTCAAGGGTAACATTCCCTTGTATAGTAAAAAAGGGACAGTATTGAACTATTCCAACTAGTAGCAAATGGCTTATCAAACATCTCTCAGCAAATTAGAGCTTACAGTTTCACCAATTGTAAGTGACTAACCAGTGCCCTAGGAGCAGGATAAAGAAAGAGCTATGCAAAGATACATTCTTAGCACTCATGAAGACACAACAGGGACCTGCCTCAGGTGAATTACAACAGCCAGACCCCTGTCCTTGCCACTCGATGCTTCCCAACATTGCCCATCTTGAACACAAAGATAGAAGGGTGAGAGAAGCAACTTAGGAAGCCCAAATTGAGCTGGGTGCGGTGGCGCAAGCCTATAATCCCAGCGCTTTAGGAGGCTGAGACAGGAGAATCTCGAGTTCAAAGCCAGCCTCAGCAATGGCGAGGCGCTAAGCAACTCAGTGAGACCCTGTCTCTACATAAAACACAAAATAGGGCTGGGGATGTGGCTCAGTGGTTGAGTGCCCCTGAGTTCAATCTCCAGTACCCAAAAAAAAAAAAGCCCAAATTAAATAAAGCTAACAAAAATGTAAGAATGTTATTATTCTGCCATGTAAAAAAAAACTCATGCATCCATAAAAGGCATCCAATGCAGATGATTTAGGATATAACAACATAAGCAAAGTTCTGAAAGTAATGGTACATGCCCCAGGACCCTTGGCAACAGAGAGCCCATGAATAAAAACCACATCTTTAGCCTGTAATCACTGACTCAGAACAGAAGATGCAGGGAGAGGAAAGAGTGGTGAGAGGATAGCGTAAGAAGAAGAAGTGCTTGATTGGAAGGGCGGGAGGCCAGCCTGGAGTGAGGGGTGGAGTTGAGGAGTTCAGAGCCTTTCCTGCCTCTGCCAACGGCATATGGCAGCTCTAGAGAAAGCAAGAGAAAAAACTACTTCACACAACTTCCACTGGGAGACTGTAGGCAGGCGAGTAAAGAAAGGGGGAAAGAGGGCCACGTGCAAAGCAGCGGGAATGGTGTGTGGAAGGGAGAGGTGAGGAGGCTGGGCTGTGTGTGGAGGAGTCTCCTCCCAGGAGCCAGGTTGCATGGCCACCCCTCTCCCTCTGGAGAGCCAGAGCTACAACTGCTCCAGGGTGTCCGAAAGACTGCTCACCTGTTTTGGGACATGGATGTCGCAGTGAGGCCTCCACGATGAGACCACCAAATAATCAGCCTGTGAATGAGCCTGAACAGAAGGTGTCTTTTGCCTTTAAAAATCCTTCCCTTGGTTATCCTAAAAAATACAGAGCCCTAAGAGTCTCTTGGACCTGTTTGTTTGTTTGTTTGTTTGTTTGTTTGTTTCCTATTCTTTGCTTCCAACAGTAGAGCCAACATTGGATACTCTCTGGACCCTTATGATCGTGCAAAACATGATTTTTAAAATGTGGAATGGCGAAGATTAGAGGCTGTCCAGTTCCAGGCCAAGAGAACAACAAACACAAGGACGTCAAGTTCCTGGTGCCCTCGTTGGAATCCCCACAAAGCACAGGCAGTTATCAAATACAGGGAGGGAGTCAGAGATAGAGGCAAATTAAATACCAATTAAGAGTTGTGTTTTGATGGTGGACCAACTGGAGTCAAATTCTGCTTCTGTTTCTAATGAGGTTTATGACCCTGCAGAGGTTGGTGATCCTACCTAAACAGCTTCTTTTGTTTTAATTAGATAAAATAATGAAAAATACAATGATACACATGGGTTATAAAAAAATCCAATGGTAAAAATCACCCTTTCCGAGTCCTCCCTGCTGCCCTCAGTAGAAAGCTATGTGCCACCTGGGCAGCTGTGGGTTAGCACCAAGCCTCCAAGTACGCTGCACTGCCTGGTGTGGCGGGGGCTGCCTTCCACAACACGACAACTCCCAAGTGATCCATGTAGTTTAGTTCTGGGCTTTTTACTGTTTTTCAACCTGATCTGGACTGTGAGAAGGTGGTTTGTTTAATTTTCCTATTTCTAGCAACCAGAGAAGGTTATAACCTGTCCATTGACTTTTTCTGTATCTTTTACTGATACCATTCATATCCTTTGTCACTTATCAATTAGTTACTTTCTATCTTTTTCTGTAACAGTTTTTAGAATCCTGTGGCTGGGTGCATAATTTAAGTATGTCTTTCCAATTTGTTATTTCACCTTCTAATGCTACTTTGTGATATTTATTCTAGAAAATAATATGGAATTTTATTAATTTGTTATGCTATTCATACTTTTATCACTTTTGATGTCTATTTAGATAGTTATCATTATTGTGAGGTTATAAATTATATTATCTTCTAACATTTACCACATCTGTAATTATTTTTGTGTGCTGTTATATACATATTTTCCCATTGGAATAAGTACTTGGCTTAATGTTGTCTACTTTATGATACTATGCAGAAATTTCATACATATATTAAAGATTTGGTTGTTCCGTGTCACAAGCAATGAAAAAACTTTGGCAATGTAGTAAGGGAAAGACATGAATAAATTTGCTCCTAAATCAAAATACTGTTCTCCATGGTGTAGAAAATGGGTTGAAGGTTCAAGAATACATATGTTGTTAGAAGACATCATCTCCTTGTTTCTATTATATTAAATGCCCCTATTCTTAGGCAGAATCTCAAAAACATTGTTTTTGTTTCTTTTGTTTAAGTTGCATGAAACTGACCAAAAGCTAAGTTCAGTGGAAACACTTTAAGGAATGGTACTATTTTCTGAAGATGCAAGAACTGTTGGAAGTTTCTAAGAAATCTGAAATTAAAAGATGCAAACAACTTAAGACAAATTCAGAATTGGATTTTGTGTTCACCAGGATGTCTGAATTCTGCTCTTATCTTTTGCAGAATGGCGAGAATTCAACAAAGTTCATGTGATAATTGCACAAATCATATTGTATTGGACATCCGCTTAGAAACTTTACCACCTGGTGACACTTGCAGGTTTACTCACAGCAAGAATTAAAATGGAGAACATTTACTAAAAGAATGAGAATTGCAAGAGTGAACAACATTGGTATTTTCATTGGATTAAATTCAAAGTGACTTTGTTAATGTTGGGATGATGTTATCCTACTTGATCAATTATGGATTATGTTCTGATTATCTTTTGCAACATAACAAACCATCTCCAACCAAGAGGATTAAGACTATATTGTTATTAAGACTATATTGGATATAGACTATATTGGACTATTATTGGACTATATTGGATTAAGACTATATTGTTATTAAGACTATATTGTTATTTCTTATGGTTCTGGAAGGTGATGTTTGAGCTGGATACTTTGCTCTTGGACCTGTTGCAAGTAGACTGCAGTGGAGACTGGGGACATCCCAAGGCCTCTTCACTCTGTGCCTAGCACCTGAGCTGGGACGGCAGGAAATGGTGGCCATTGATGAGACACCTTTCTCCATGTCACTGGCTGACAATTCCCCATGGCATGGTGATCTCAAGGTAGTCAGACCTCTGACAGCAAAAAATTTCATAGTATCATAAAGACTTTCTGTAACCACATTCTCTTGGCTACTTGGCCAGCCCTACTCATGGAACTGGCCACTTAAAGGGAAACCTGCAAGCTGTGCTCACCAGTGGCACAAGGGAGTGCAGGGACTTTGTAACTGGGAGAGTGTGCTTTTGTACTGAAGGGTAGAGGAGAAAAGGGTGATAGTAAGGGAGCATAAGGCTTTAGCCCCAGTTTCTATCTCAGGGAGTAGACACCATCCAGGGAGCCAGCTACAGAGTGATCTCTTCATTACTTTTTATATTAGTTGATATAAAAGTTGGGGAGAAGTAAGATAAAAGATAGGTCCTAGGTCTTGATCCAAGTGAAGAACTATCTAAAATGTTTCCTGGAGTTGACAGGTTAAATTTAATACTCAATGGAAATTTCAAGAAATTTTATGTATTTCCATGAATAAAGGTGCCGGGCAGTGCTCACAATAGTCCAGCTATGAAGGAAGCTAATGACTTATCTAATTGGAAAGCAGATCTATGATTTCACCTCTTTTACAGACAAGGAATGTGTCAGTTTGAGCCACTGTAGAGCTGGATGCCTGGTATAAAGTAGCCACAAGATTGGGGCTGTTCTCTTCTTTGACCTGGATCTTTGTTCACAACGGGACACAGGAATATTTTTGGAATCCTCAAAAGCCCAAGGCCCTGTGTAAAGCTCCTGGGTGTTACAAAGCTGAATGTCAAGAGAGAAAGAACAAATCCAGAAATGATCCCAAGAGGTCTCTTTGTTTAACTTGGCAGCCAGACAAGACAAATAGGCTTATCTCCAACAGGAATGAAGCTGCCTTTTCAGGGAACTGTGGCAGCTGCTGCCTGACACAGAGCTACTCTATGCTGCAGCTTAAGCCAGGAAAGAAACAGACACCATCCAGTTGGAATCATGGGAAGAGGAGTCTCTGAGGGCAGCAGGAATAGCTTCTAACTGCCCAAGAAACTGAGGCCCCAAGCAGAGAGGGATTCTTGCTCAGGTGACTCTCACCAAGGGACACCCACCTGTCCCCACCCTGGGCTTCAGCCAATGGCCCAGGCTGTGGAGGGGACACATGCTGCCACTTGCTGGACCTGGGGACGCAGTGGAGGGCAAGACATGAGGGCTGTTTCACAAACAGCAGGTAAAGTCACGTGGGTGTGGTTCACTCATGGCCGTGTTCTTAGGGGAGGAGGCGCGTGGAGCTGGGTGTCCAGGTGAGCTGACAAGCCTTCACACTCAGCACGTGCCACGTGTTTCAGGAGTTTGCTTTTGTGCTTTTTGTTTTTGATGGTCCTGGAAGTCTGAAAGGACTTGAGTCTGCAGAGTGGTGGGATTCAGCATCAGGATGTGCTTCTGCAAGCATGTGAGGCAGGAAGCACAACCCCAGCTGCAGGCACAAGGATGGTCTTGCTGGAGGCTCATTTCTCTCCATACAAGTCTGACGGGGGCACCAGTCTCATCTCTAAGGAAGGGGTGTGTTGGGGTCCTGACACTTCTTCAGGGACAGTCCCCTTAGCCTGGGACATCAAGCACCTTATTGAAATGACACACTGGGGCAAGACTTGATCTCTTGGGCCACTTGCAGCCTCAGAGAAGAAATTTGGGGCTGGCTTTATAATCACAAGAGCTGTCCACAGCATCCATGGGAGGCTATTATTAAACTGTCCTTTCCATTGCAGGTTGGCTCAGTACCAAGACCCTATTCCCTTTATTTAACATCTAGTAAGTTTCCTGAGACTCCAGGGTTAACAGGGGAATGTGGTGTGGGGTGGGACACAGGACTATTCTAGGGACCTTGCGACATAGTTTCTAGATACTTAGTGAGGTCTAGCCTTGGCTGGGAGCTCCACCCATTTGAGCTTCATTCTCTGCACAAGAAAGCTTGGAGTTTAGGACAGCAGAGTTCTGACCTTCTATAGCTTGCAGGCAGAACACAATTGATCATGAAGAACTATCAGGATATTCTTGGTTGTATTCATTCATCATCTGCTTATCCTACATATGTCTTTAAAGCCTCATGTGTGCTTGAAAGCTGGGATAACAGAGATAACATGATGTAGCCATGACTCCCAAACAGCCCACACCATAATAAAGAGAAAGGTGTACAGTTAATGTTGATTAGGTTAATTCATATTAAAAAATAATTGAGGTTTAGCATTTAACAGAAAAAGCAAGTGCTCTTACCCAACACTTCAAAATTTGACATCATTTGAGACCATGACTATAAAAGACTCCACACCCATAAAACACCCTGGCTGTGGAGGGGACACATGCTGCCACTTGCTGGACCTGGGGACGCAGTGGAGGGCAGGACATGAGGGCTGTTTCACAGACAGCAGGTGAAGTCACATGGGTGTGGTTCACTCATGGCCACTCCTGGCGGAGCTTGGAGGAGTGTGAGCATCATCTGTGGACATGCTCCTGCTTACAGCTTCCAGGGCCCTCAATATGCATCTTCACCAGGTAAGCATCCTGGATTGGCATGTATTACCTTCTCCAGAGCAGTTTGGACAATCATTAAGCCATGAGACAATTCCAGGACTCCGTTAATGAATTAGGACATCTAAATTATACCCCTTGATTTTGAGACTTTCTGAGAAGCATGACAAATGGTCTGTACGGCACTAAACGTTTTTCTAACCACCATCACATACAATAGTGCATGTGAACATCTCATCAATGTGTGCAATACACAAGTTAGAATGATGAAAGTCTTAGAAACTTAATCTCACATTTTCCGAGCTGCTAAAGATGTCTGTGAATGTTATGGTCTGGTCTTTTAGGCTAAAATCCTGCTCTCTTTTTCAAAGAAGGATGTCAACCCCAACATTCGGTTAATTATTTGCACAGGTGCAAGTAATGTCATTGTGCCATGGACCTCATGGATGGCTACTCACAGCAGGACAGTGTCTCCAGCGTCTCCTGAGCCTCAGCTGGTCCCCTGGCAGCTGCCACTTCACACTCAGGACCAGGTTCCTCACATCGCAGCTTTGCCTTGAGGAGCCCTGGCTTCCCCTGGAGGTTTCAAGCTGTTCTCTCCCAGCTCACTCTGCTGATTGTCCTGCTACAGGAGGGGCCAGCTCTCTGCACAGAGTGACTCGGGTGCCCAGTGCTCAATCCTACAGGTGGAGTGAGGGTCCCGCTCCACGTGTGGAGCTCAGATGCCCAGGGAGAGGACTCAAAATCAGGAGCAGTCATCATGTCCCACAAGGCCAGGTTGGAGAGCCACAGATTGCAATGAGCAGGGAGGAGCTTCGTGCAAGGGCACATTTGCCCTGCTTGATTTTCCCTCAGGCAGCGGGTGTGATTTAGTGTCCCAGAGGCTGAGTCTTGAGCAGGGCTGTCAACCCCTGCATCACCTGGGCGAAAGGTGAGGTGAGGCAAGGGGGACACTATTGGGGTGTTCCTGCGACCACCCAGCAGGCGGGGCACAGCGGGTCCTGAAGCCAGGACTCCTGATCCCGGGGGACCCCTCCCCTCCCTGGAGCGCTGTGCCTGGCTCCTCCTCCACCAGCAGGAAAGAGAATGTTCATCCAAGAATGGTGCTCGCATGGCTGTCAGGGGTCCTGGAGAAAAGTGCTCCTTCGGGTGGCACTCTGTGTCCTTGCAAAGGCAAGGCTGCTTGAAACTCAGCGCGAAGGCAGGAGGCCAAGTGGCGAGGGGCCTTGACCAAGCGCGCGGCTCCAGCGCTGGGCGTGAGGCGCTGCCCACAGCGGTAGGTGCGTCTTCTACCCTAGTGCTGTGTCCTGGTGAAGGTGGAACTGGAACGAACGTGGTGACGGGGAAGGAGAAGGGGAACCCAGCTTCCGACAGGGCCGGCCCGCACCAGCGGGGGCTGAG
>PVHX01016114.1:0-19950 GCA_004024805.1 Geosciurus inauris
AAAAAAAAAAAAAGAACAGCTAAGTGGAGGGTATACTACAATTTGAGCTCTGAGGTTTTTTACTGTCTAAGAGAGTAAATGTAGGTGAAAGTTCCATTTTGAAAAGCAAACTTTTATAATACTACCTAATCACATATGTTGATTATAATTTTAAAAAAAGAAGCATTCTGATATGTGTCTTATTCTTCTAATTCATCTCTCAGTCTAAGAGTTTAAGGGGGAAAAGACAGGATATAGGATCACAGGACTAAGTACCAAGAAGTTCAGACTCAGATACATGGTGAATCCTGGTCTGCCAAAGACATGGGGTTGTTCACTCCAAAATAGGACAAATCAAGACCTAGTAATGTTTTTTATAGGAGTGCTGATATTTTATTTTTTCAAATAGTAACAACTAGAATACTAGATGTCATAATATACTGATGACTTTGTATAAAAGTTCATTTTTATAGGCTTCAAATGAGGTTTCATTTGTTTGTTTGTTTTTGTGGTGCTGAGGATCCAACCCATGGCCTCACACATGTGGTATATATATAAAATAAAATATTACTCAGCCATAAAGAAGACTGAAATTATGGTGTTTTCTGGTAAATGGATGGAACTGGAGACTTACCAGGCTAGGTGAAATGAACCAGTCCCCCAAAACCAAAGGCTAATATTCTCTCTGATATGTGGATACTAACACACAAAAAGTGGGGGTGATGGGATTATACAAAGGATTGGATTATACAAAGGAGAATGAATGGAAGGGCAGGGGAATGGGAATAGGAAAGACAGTGAATGATTTGGACATAACTTTCCTATGTTCATATATGAATACATTATCAGTGAAACTCCACAGCATGTACAACCACAAGAATGGGAATTTATACTCTAAATGTATAATATGTCAAAATCCACTGAACTGTCACATATATATGTGTGTGTATATATATCTATATATATGTAAATGACAACAAAAAATAAAGGTTTGAGGGATGTAGCTCAGTGGTAGGGTACTTGCCTAGTCACACATTGATTCTTGAATGTGACATGGAGCCAACAGAAGGATGTATTGCCTTCAGGAGCCCAGACCCTTTTCTCATTCCATGCTTAGAGAGAGGGAGCCAGCTGGGCACACTGCAGACCTATATCCTGTCTGCACCAGCCAGACTCATAACTATGTGGTTGCTGGCGCTGGCAAGCCAATCTTATTTCCACCATTTAGAGATGTCTTCTGATGAGGAAGACCGAAAGAAGGTTTGCGGTTGGGGATTTTTTCCAAGAAAGGATGTGCTTTCCTTGATATGTATTATCAAAGGCAAAAAATATAGATATGGGTGAAATGGGAGTTCTATCACCTCCCATTTTATGTATCTTTTAAAGACTTGATAATATGAAGTCACAGTCAGCCAGTCATGAGAAGTGCTGCCTATGGAATGCCTATGGGTCATGAGTTTGTCTGCATTGTGACAGGACAAGTTTTTAAGAGGTAACATAATAGAAAAGAAAGAGCTCATTTCTGTCTCAGTTAAAGGAAGTTTGTGTGTTGGGTGAGTAATTCAAGTGCCTAGAAAATGATCTGTAAAAAGAACAAAGTTTTAGTTGTTAGGTTTGTTAGAGGAAAAGGACACACATATTTCAAGGAAGCAGACACTAAGCAAAACAATAATCCAGTGGTAAGGGATGCTCTGCCTGCATCAAGATAGCTTAGAGAGAGTTGCCTGGGGCTCACATAGGGCTTGAAAGAACAAGATAAGCAGAGCAGAGAAGGGGTGATCTAAAGACTAGAATGAACCTATTTGGAGAACAGGGGAAAAAGTGTTGGGCCTGAAAGAAGGTGGGCTTTGGGGAGCTGGGAGAGCATTCAGGATGAAAGGTTGACAATCTATCTCTGTTGGGGAATACCCCCACTTGGACTTTTCTGAGTAGAGATGGTATCATCCATCAGCCCAACCATTCCTAAGATACAGAAGACATGCTTTTTGCATCAGCAGTCACTGGAATGTTTTCTCATTACCCACCCCAATTGCTTCTCTTCAGTGAATCATTTTTGGAGAGCTAGGTCTACAGCTATTCACAGCCCCAATCTGTATGGTCACACACACTTTGCTTCTCTTACCCTTCCCAGCCAGCCATTGCAGACACTCTGAGCCAGCAGGGCACAGAGGCTGTGACATTGAGGCTTCCTTAGCCACTCCCGCCTTCTGTGATCACTCACCAACAGCAATGTCTTATATGGCACTTTTTAAATCTTTTTCTTCAGTTATCTCATTCAATTTTGGCAACATCTGTAGGCTGGTTTTTGTCATCAAACTTAGAAGGAAACCAGGGCTCAAAAGGGCTGAGTGCTTCTGAAAGAGTCTAGACTTAAACACAGATCTTCCTCCTTCCAGAACAAGACCCTTTCCACACTCATACTTCCTCTCTGAGCATCTACAGCACCATTGATCCATGACTGAAATTCAATACTCTTTATGCCTTTTCTTTGTATACTCAACATTGGGGGTGATGGTATCTGTTTAACTGGGTAAGCAGCTTTCTAAGAATATAGATTAAATGTCATATTTCTGTTTTGTCACATTTCTATTTTTCTCTACTAAACTCTCAGTACTTATCCAAGTACTTCTTACTTTTTAAAATCAATTGTGCAATGTAGAAAATGTAAAAATTATAAAAAACTTAGATGAGTAACACAACAAATACTTCTGTGGCATGTTGAAAATCTATTAGTAACATACCCTTGCTGATAGTTTTCAAAACTACGGTAATTGAAAAGTCTTTAAGACCATCGAGGGCTTCAACATGTAATTGGGAGCTCAGAATTCTATCAGGAGAGATCAGACCTTGTCCAAAACAATCTACATGCCAAAGCCAAAGTCGGTCACAATTCATCAAATTATTGAAATTCATACCCTACATCAATGTGTTTCTGATAAAGTATAATGAGAATACTGGTTGAAGAATCAAAGAGCTTATCCCTTCCAAATCAAATATCTAACTTTTCTCTCAGCTTCTATCGAAAACAGCCAACAGTGTGTATTTATTCAATTCCAGAGATACAGCTTAACATTCACATCTAGCTTCTGTCATGATAAGAAAAATAGATTTTTTCAGGGCATTTTTTTTAATAGCACAGAGCACAGAGAATTTGTTTACTCAGTTTTATTCAGAAACAATTTGAGGAAAACAGTGCCTTCTTACAATATTACAATTACAGCTGAATCATATCCATTGTCTCTACTCCAGGACAATGAAGTAGGTCAGATCCTCAAGGTCTGAGAACAAAGTCAAAGAATGAGAAATCTTAGGTATTTTTCTAGGTACACACATCATTTTTTATAATTGGGATGTTTATACTGAAGGCAAAGTTCTGATCTCACAAATCAGTTTTACCTTGAGTCTCAGTGAGAAGAAAAGGGAAAACAGAAACAAAAGTTCATGTTACAATCAGAAACTTTTTTTTAAATTAAAGGGTCTCCAAAGGAAGCAGTTGAGGTAGGATGGTAGGAGAAATTTTCTTAGGGATTAGTGGTTACCCTAAAGCAATTTTTCAGTCTGAAGTTATGCTGTGGACTCCTCACTTCCTGCCTAATTCTGCTTAGGTGTATGCAACTAAATTCTAAGAGTGATTTCAGAATTTACACTTTGAACATAGTACATTTGAAAGAAAAGAAAAAAAGATTTTCATATTCTGTAAGCCTAAAACACTAGGAGCATTTTCTTTCTCCTAGGAAGCTTTGTTTACCTGCAAACTAAGCACCCTGGAGTCAGACCATGAGACCCCATGTCTCAAAAGTTTGTGAGCTCAAACCCAACCAGTCTTCCATCAGCCAATCTAAGGACAAAAAATTCTGAGCCCACCCATGCAGACATTCTGCTGGGGTGGAAGAGACAGGCTTATTTACCTTCTGCCCAGAAACTTGCTCATCAGATCCCCCCACAGGAAGGTCAATTCCCCCTAAAACTGTAGTCTCCAAGAAGAGCTTCTGAAAACACAAATTAACATCTGAAGAAGGGGAAGAACTTTGCAAGAGCTGCTTTGACCTCTTTGTTTCTCAAAGTATAGATGAGGGGGTTAAGGGTAGGACTCAACATGGTGTATAGCACACCAGCCAATTTGCTCTTCTCTGCACTGTAGCTGGAGACAGGGCTTATGTAGGCATAGAAGACAGCAGTGTAATACATGCACACCACAATGAGGTGGGATGAACACGTGGAGAAGGCTTTCCGTTTCCCCTCTGAAGTCCTCATCTTCAGGATGCTAGAAATGATAAACCCATATGACACAATGGTCATCAGGAAGTTTAATATGCCATAAAAGGCATCAGCCAGGACAATCATGACACTGTTCACATAGGTGGAGCTGCAGGAGAGAAGTAGCAGAGGAGGAACCTCGCAGAAGAAATGGGTAATGATGTTAGGGCCACAGAAATTCAAACGCAGCATCAGCCCTGTGTGGATGGCCGTGTTGAAGGCACAGAGCACCCACACTCCAGTGGCCAGCATGCTGCAGAATACCTTGCTCATCATGGTGCTATAATGCAGTGGGTGGCAGATGGCTGCATATCGGTCATAGGCCATGACTGCAAGGAGCAGCAGCTCTGAGGATGCAGACCATGTTAGGAAATAGAGCTGTGCCATGCAGCCTCTATAGGATATGAAGCTCTTTTCTGACACCAGACCCTCTAGTGCCTTGGGCATGATGGAGGAGGTACAGATAATGTCCATAGTAGCCAAATTGAATAGGAAAAAGTACATGGGGGTATGGAGCCCAGGGTTGAAGGTGATGGCCAAGATGATGAGGACATTCCCTGTGAGGGCCACTGAGTAGAGGGAGAGGAAAAAACTGAATAAGAGCACATGGTATTCTGGGTGCTCCGAAAAGCCCTGCAGGATAAACTCTGTTACCATTGTCTGGTTACTCATGGTCTCTGGGTTGAAAGGGTTTTCTGGTACTATCAGGAAAAATTTCACCCACAGTTTCATGTGATTTCAGGACTAGAGAAAGAGAGAGATGAGAGGTATTTTAATGAAGGCTGCTATTATGTTTCAATGAAATCTAACAACATGGCATGAATAATATACAGATGCACTAGGATGTATTAAGATAAACACATCAATGACACATAGGCAAAGAGCATGAGCATCCAGTTTATAAAAATTACAGATGGGCCAAGTAGACTCATAAAGCATCATTCATCCTCAAAGAAATACATATTAAAGCAATGATCCAACTCTTATTGTACATTATTTCACAAAGTTAGAAAAGGAAGATATTGACTAGCACATTTGGGTGCAAAATGAAAGCCTTTGAAATGAAATTATGGCATTTTCAGGAAAATAGATGGAACTAAAGATCATCACGTTAAGTGAAATAAGTCAGACTCAGAAGGTTAAGGGCTATATGTTTTCTCTTATATGCAGAGGCTAAAGAGTAAAAAGCAAACAACAGTGGGATGAATCTCCTAAAAATCAGAAGAAAGAGACCAAAGGGTAGGAGGCAGGGAGAGAAGAAGAAAATGCTGGGGAGTGATATTGGCCAAATTATATTATTATATTGTATGCATGTATGAATGCATAACAACAAATCCCATGAATATGTACAACTATAATGCATTAATAAAAATGAAGAAATAAAAAAATCAGAATAAAAAAACTATATTTCATTAGTAACATACAAAAATACATGTTCCATTTGAATCAAAATTTTTCTTTCTGGATATTTATCCTAGGGAAATAATTTAAAATATCTTCAAGTTGTTAGAGCAGCATTATTTATGATTGAAAATTTGAAAGCACTCTATACTCTTAAAGGCAAGTTTATTGTGATATATTGATACAGTATAATGCTGTGCAGTTATCAAAATGGCACTTACGAAGTGTTTTACTGATACTTTTAAAAACAGTGAAAAATGCGCACAATGAGATCTCATTTTGGGTTTAAAGAATAATATATATATTTAAAAACAACATATATAATCTTTTTGCAATATTATTGAAATGATTACACACACACACACACACACACACACACACAAATCTAGTTCAGTGATAGACCAGAGTTTGAGTTGTAGGACTTTGATTGACTTTCCTTGCTTTTGTTTATTTGCATTTTCTTATTTTCCTATTAATGACCTTCCTAAAAGGCAGGTGTATCATTTAAGTCTTCTAGCAATTCTTCTGAGATTCCTCAGTGCTGACAGAGTAGATGCTCTCAGCAGCTTCTCCTGGAGATAGTGCCCTCCCAGCCTCTCTTCCCACCTGCCGTTAACCGCCGCACACTAAAGCTGACAGCTCTCCAGGCAGGCCAATGCACCCTGCCACACTAGGCTTTCTTGGATTTGTTCTTGTAGTCTTCTCATCCAGAAATGTCCACTTTCTCATGAACCAGGTGGACCATTAGTCCCTTCCTTTGCAAGCATTCCTTCCTGGAGAGAAAGGACCTTTCCCTCCTTTGTGTCCTCTCAGAATTCTATACTGACTTGTCTCCTAGGATCCATTACACTGCACTGCTTGGTCAAGTTACCCACCTCTCTCTCTCTGAGGTTGATGAGTATGCTCTATCTGTCTCTGGACAGCCTTCATAGACCCCAACCTTGTGCCTGGCATTCAAACATGTTTGTTGAAATAATGCTAAAGAACAGTCTAGTATGAATAACAGCAGTATGATTTCTAGTCTCAAGAGAGTGCACACTCTGTGTTGTTTAAAATGAAATCAACATGGTACCATATCTGCTTTCTACTTTTCAATTCTATTCTTTGAAAGAGCTAAGAACATTTTCATTTTAAATTCATAATTCCAATTTTGGTCAAACTTCAAAAAATGCTTTTACTACTGAAACATTAATAGGCTTATAGAAATATCACCTAAAATATGTGGCACATCTCCTTTATAGGTTAAAACTGTTCTTTCAATAGAAAAGCATAAAATTATTATGACCTAGAACAACTGATGGAAACACCAGAGTTCCATCAGTGTGTCTTTCCAGGAGCAAAGTATCAGCACAGCTCTAGCATTTTGGTGAATAAAAAACACAAAATGCTTTAGCTGATTTCATGTTTGTTTTGCAAAACGAACACAAAAATTCCTGAGTAATTACTTTTGTTTGGTTTGAGTTTTGGATCTAGAGAAATAACTAACTTTATTTGCTCCTTACTAATACCAAGGGCGTGCGTGATTCCTGTTTATCACAAGGGACCACCGTGAGGCTGAACTGCTGAGTTAGGCTAAAAAGGAAGACATGGGTTGACCCCATTGATATTCCTCCACTTCCCACAAATATCCTCCCTAGGATGTCAAGTGTCTGACTCCTCCAGTCATCATGGTCCATTCCCACAGCACATATTACAGATAAACCAGAGTTGTAGAGCTGAGGTTGTGCCTGGAGGAAACAAATGAATCCAACTCCAACACTTACAGAGCAGTTGTGGGCCAGGTCTGCCACATGCCATCACTGGGCGCAGAAACACAGGAAACTTTAAACCTGTTTTTTTTCTCTTAACTCAGTTCTAGAGTGAGTTTAGGAAAAAACTAAGTGAACCTGCTATATAAATGAAAGATTTCAACAGGTGCTGGGCACAAGGAAATTTCAAAAACTCATTCACATTCAGGAAACAAATTAGCTCTAAGATAATTATCCGCTCACTGTGATTTCCAGAATAGGTAGACGATGTCCTCTAATTAGCCAATAGGGAGGTCAAAGAATCAGGACACCAAGACTCCTTCCATGAGAATGACCATGAAGTCTCTGCTGGACCTCAGCAGAGGTCCTTATTCTGAAAATAACGAAGACTTTCTCCTTTGAGATTCCTATGGCATTGGATTTAATTATCATCAAGCATCACCAAGTTATTACCAAGGATTTGAAGGGAAAGAAAAATAATTTAGATAAAAATCAACAAGTATGTTCAGGTCAAACAACACAATGACTCCCCAGAGTCAAGGCAATAGGATATTTAAACAGTGGCTATTTTCTATATTTATCAAACATTTTGGTGGCCAAGCTTCCCAGAAAATAAAAATATATCATAGATGATTTCCATCGCTTTAGAAAAACAATAGGTGCCCTCAAAACCTCTGAAATTAAAATGTTAATTTCATTGAGTTTATCTTAAAGATAGATTGAATTTTACATGGAATACAATTAGCTTTTTATGAAATTTTATCTTAGTTCCAATTTATTTTCCATAGCTCCACAGTGGAGAATTTTTACTGTTTCAAGCTACATAATTAATTAATGAAAAGTTGACTACTTCATTATTTTCATCTCTAAAGGGATCCAAGGATTTCCACAAAAACCATGTAAAATCTAGTGCCTTTTAATCATATATGAATATGTATTTCTATTGTAAACATATTCCAAAAACAGAAAATTGAAACTAAGAATATGCTAAAATTTCAAATGTGCATCTTTAGATCTGAAAGATATTTTGAAGATGACCTTGTGCAACCTATTTATTAGAAAGTCAAAGTGAATCTAAGTGACTTAACTCTGGTCACACAGAGTATTAGTGACAAAGCTAGTATCTAATCTCAAGACTTTGGGATTCCAGGCCAAAATTATTTGTTGTGTGATTCATTAAATGCCTCTCTAAAACCAAGTATATCAAAATGTAAAAAACAGCTAAGAAAAAGAAATAGCAATTGAGATACAATTATTCTTATAGTTGAGATATGGATTGAAAACCTTAAATTCTTAGCCAGTTTAAGCATCTCATTGGCTCTTGTTATTTCCTTAATCAAACAGTAATGATAGCCATAGAGAAATATTCAAATATTCCTGGCTCTAGGTTAGCAAAATAAAAGCAGTAGTCTTTTATACAGTTAAGGGCCCATACTAAGCAGACAAAATAGAACTTTTTACAAATAGAACATTTTTTTTTAAAACACCAAATAAGAATGAACCATCCTCAGAACATTCATAACTATCTTGAAAAAAATATTTCACCTTTGTGGAGCTAATAGATTTTGTGTATGGCTTTCTTCTCTCTGTTAACCACATGGAGGTGTCAGTGTGTACAGTCTGTGACATAGTCAGGACAGATGCAGCTTTCCTTCCCATATTAAAGCTGATCTTGACACGAAATTTGGACTTCCTTTTGCAATATCTTTCCCTGTCTGCAGGAGACACTTGGGAGACATGTTCACAGCTATTACTCTAAGTGGACCCTGAAGGAGCAATTAAAATAAGTACCTTTTTGCTGGGGACTTGACTGTCATTGGTGTTCACCCAAAGGCCAGTTCAAACTTTGATCCAATGTGGTGGGAAAAGGGTATAAGCTGCAGTGAGGAGACACAGAACACACACTTGTCCCAGCTCAGAATAGCTAGAGCAGGGCTCTGGTGCTCAGAAAAATGTATTCACACTGATGGACTGGGGAGAAAGTGGTTGACCAGAAGCTAGGATTGTTGGATTGCCTTCCTTGGAAGACAAGGAGCAAGGTGCAAATATCCCTGAACTCCTCAGCAAAACCCACCTCTGCTCATAGAGCTGCCCTCTAGCTGGACTTCACCATACCTCAGCTTCCTTACCTTTTGGCTTCTTCCCTTCCTCTATCCCTGTATCTTCTCCTTCTGTGCAAATTCCACCTAGATATAACTCCATCTCCTCAGCCACACCATCTCTGATGCCCTGAGGAAAATGAGCACTCTGCCTGCTGAGTTACCGTCACATTCAGGAGTCCCCACCAAGCTTTGGTTGCAACATGAGCTTCAGAGTCTTTATAGACTCAGGATCAAATCTCAACCTGAAAGCGAATCATTGTGTGATTTTGGATGAGTCTCTTAACCTCTACAAAACTAAGTAATAATTAATAATAATAAAAATAATAGCAATAATAATACTTATCACAGTATCTAATACAGGAAAAGAGCAGGTCAATGTTTTCACACACACATACACACATATATGCATGTGCATAAAATATACATATATATTTGTATGTATGTATATATATGTATATATGTGTATATATATGTGTGTGTATATATATGTATGTGTATATATATATATTTCTGTTAGCAAGCATATATATATATTGCTTATGTATGTATATTTTATGCACATACATATATATACACACATATATGCATGTGCATAAAATATAGATACATATTTGTATGTATGTATATATATGTATATATGTGTATATATATGTGTGCGTGTATATATATGTATGTATATATATATGTATATATTTCTGTTAGCAAGCAAATATATATATTTCTGTTAGCAAGCAGAGAAAAGGCTAAATATCTATTATCTATCATTCTAGGAAAGTGCCCAAACATAACTAGTACTTAACACATTATTTAACACATAATTGTGGATTCATTGGCTGATTTGTTTGGCTGGAGAGTTAAATTGGGTTTGTTATTAATAAGCATTTCAAACAGTTTTATTTTACTAAGATGATATCTTTGGAACAAGAGCTAAATTAAACACTTCAGGCTTTGAGGCCTGACTCTTGTTATTTAATAGCTGTATGATTAGTATAAGTCTCAATCTCTTTGAATCTCATTTGTTTTCACTTGATAGAGTTAGAAAAATAATACCTGTCTTCCTGATTTTTATTTGGTGTAAGATGATGTAAATGAATCCATTTTAGAAACCGTGTTAATTGTCATTATAGATGGGTCATTAGTAGAAATAATTACACAGAAAAATTCTACTTGTAGTTGTGAAACCCAAACAAAATACCTCTTTTTTTCAAAAAATAAAAGATATGTAAACAAGGAATTTCCTTCCTGAAATGCTAACAATATGTTGCCATTCAAGAATAAATGTGTACAGATTAATTGGGTTAAGGGCCAAACTGTCATAACAAAGGTACTCAAATATATAGTGACTTAAATTTTTTTCTTTCACTGAATGATCTAAAGTGCTCATGAGTGATGGGAAAATTTCCAGACCCATGAGGTAGGCTTGATCCTTTAAGTCATTAAGGGACCCAAGTTCCTTTCAAAGCAATGATTCTTGATCTCCTATGTTGTTGTTATGTTTGTCATAATTAAGTTACCACAAGGTGTACACTTAAGCTTATAAAATAATTAAAGAAACAGAAACCTCAAGAAAAGCAATTTATTTCATGCAAGTGAGATAGATGTTACACACAGAAGTTCTGTCCACATTTGACTGGCAAAAATGTAGTTATGTTGTCTCACTTAGCTGCAAGGGAGGCTGGTAGATGTAGCCACACTGGGAAGATACATGTACAGAAAAAAGGAAAATTTTTGGAAAAAATTAATAATTGCCACAAACATGGAAGAAGAAATTAGATATATAGGATTAGGAAAAAAAGCCTGGGTATAAAAGTGAAATTTAAATGCTGTTCTTAAGATTGAGATTCAGAAAAGAAAAGAAAATATAAGAAAGTTAAATGATCAACATCTCAAGTTAAGAGAGAAAATCAAGGAAATGAATGTAAGAGTTCTAATCTCCTTAAGCAATATTCAGAAAAAGTCCCAAAGTGAAAGGACTTTGGAGAAGTTATGTAGAGCATCAATTGGTGCCATCTTATGAACAGTGCTAAGCAGGGGTGTGACTTCACTGAACAAGAGAAAAGCACTGAGCTGCCACACCCAGCTAACAAGGAGACTTCTGGCCACAGACATGCTTAGAAACTTGGGGAAATACTCCTGACTGAACAGTTTCACTGCTCACTTTTCCTAGGCCTATGCCCTAACCTCAATGGAAGCCAGCTATTAAACATGGCCTTTAATACTTTCAAGTTGATTTCTCATTATGCAGCCATAGACTTGAGTACATTTTAAATTCTTTAAGTCCTCCTCTTTCCTGCCTCCACCCCACACTCAACTATTGTGTTTGCCTCCTACATTCCTGAGAAAAGAAATAACCATCCTATTAGAGATTCTCACCTTGTTTTTACCTCAGTCTTTATATATCTTTTTCTCCAATTTTATGGAACCCCATCCTCTGTGCAGATTCTCTGAGGAAACCAGCAAGAAATCTAGGAAAGGCTCATTCTCCCCCTAAAACAAAATGTTGAGCTCACATTGTTACTTTCTTTATGTTTCCACATTGCCTCAGAATCTTATCATCATTCCTAACCCTGGCATAATTTGTAGGCCATACATGCTAAAGAAGAAAGTTTGCCCAAAGTAAGAAAAGTGAATCGAAATCAACTGAGAAATGACAAAACATATGAGATGAGTGGACAAGGACATTAAAATAGTTATAACTATATTCCATATGTTTGATTGACCACATTAAGTAGAGGCAAAGAAGATATAAAAAGATACTGAATCTCTAGAGATGTAACCTACAAAATCTGAAATTAATAATATGCTGGATGAGATCAACAGCATATTAGACATTGCAGAAAAAAGATTAGTAAATTTGAATTTGAAAACAACAATTCTGCCCAATGAAACAGACTGGAAAAACATTAGTGAGCTGTAAGGCATCTTCAAGTCACCTGATATATGTGTAATTAGACACTTCACTCAGAGAGTTGAAGAACATGAAAAAATATTTGAGTGAATAATAGCTAATACTTTTCAAATTTAAAGAAAAATATAAACCTATAGGCCTAGTAAGTTCAATGAACCCTGAACACTAGAAGCATGAAGAAATCACACCAAGATGCATACTTTAAAATCAGAAATAAAGATAAAATCTTGGAAAAAGTCAAAGTGAATAAAGAAACACTAAATACACAGAGACAAAGAAAGACATTACAGAATTCTATAAAATCAATGAAGACATGAAAAGTGGGAAAATATCCTTAAAGAACTAAAAGAAAAATGTCAACATAGAATTTTATATCCAGTAAAAGGAAGTTTCAAAACTAAAGATAAAAATATTTTGAAAAAATAAACTAAAGAAATTCATCACCATAATAAATACACAGTAAGAATTATTACCCTTTAGTGAGAAGGAAAGTTGTATTATGGAAATCTGAATTTTCTGAAAGAAATGAAAAAATGCATAAGAACTTTTAACTCTGAGTCCATTTTAGTCAGTTTTTTGCTGCTGTAACAAAAAGTCATGGAAAGAACAATTTTAAGGAGAAAAAGTTTATTTTGGGACTCACAGTTTCCGAGATCTCAGTTCATAGAGGACTGACTCCACTCCTCAGGGCCTAAGGTGAGGCAGAACATCATGGCAGAATTGTGTGGCACAGGAAAGCAGCTGGTGACATGGCAACAGAAAGCAGGGAGAGGAAAAAAGGGGGGATCAGGGGCTGCACCCTCCATGGACAAAATCTATACCCCCAAAACACACCTCCAATGACTCACCTCCTTCAGCCATACCCTAACTGCTAACTGCCTGGTTAATCTCTATCAGGGGATTAATGCACTGATTAGGTTAAAGATCTCATAACCCAATCGTTTCACCTCTATACTTTCTTGCATTATCTCACACATGAGCTTTTGAGGGATGCTTCATATCTAAACTATAACAGGGGCTAAATTTTTATACTTTATTTCTATTATTTAAATATCCTGAAAAAATTTCCAACTACTTATAGAAAAATAGTAACACAGTATTATAGGGTTTAATACCATATGCAAAAGTAAAATGAACAATAATGACAAAAGTGCCACCTCTGAAGAAATGAAATTATACTATTGTAAGGTTCTTATGCTATATATTAAATGGTATAGTATCACTTGAAGTAATCTGTCACAAAGATGAATACTAAAAACCCTAAAGTAATCATTATGATACCTTAAACATACAGTTATAATTAAGAAGCCAAAATTGGAAATCATATGTGTTATGGTTTGGACATAGAATCCAAAAGATCCCTCAGAAGATCCTGTTATGAAGAAATATCAGAAGTGAAATGATTGGGTTGTCAGACCTGTAACCTCCTCAGTCTATCTTAGTTTGAATGGACCTTGTGCTAACTGTAGGCAGAGGAGCATGGCTGGAGGATGTGGGTCACTGGGGTTGTGCTCTGGAATGATGTTAACTTCCCTGTGGCCTGTCTCCCCCATCTCTGTTTCTTGACCCCACCATGAGCAGAGCAGCTTTACTACACTTGGCCCTTCTCTCATGTTGTGCTGTTTCATCTTCAGCTCAATGGAATGGAGTCCACCATACGTGGACAGAGACCTGTGAAACCATCAGCCCCAAGTAAAATTTCTCTTCTTTAAGTTGTTCTTGTCAGGTGTTTTAGTTACAGCAACAAAAAATTCTGACTGAAACAAAGTGAAATCACAAAAATCTTTTGCATCACACTAGTAATGCAAAAGAAGGCAGAAAATGAAAATAATAGATGAAGAATAGATGAGATAATGAGAACACAAATATCAAGACATTATATTTGAATATGATCATGTATCACTCAACAAGAGTGATATGTTCTGAGAAATATATCATTAGGTGATTTTCTTGATGTGTGAACATTATAACATACTTAAACTAAAATATCTACCATGTCACTAGACTGTAAAGTCTTATAGGATGACCCTTGTGGTCACCGTCACTAACTGAAATATAGAATGTAAGGCTTTAGGCACTACCAGAAATACTAGATGTGGTGGCAAAAGACAATTGGAAATGGATTCTTTTTATATCAGCTAGTTCTAAGGAAACGTATAGGCTGAAGAAGAAAGAATGGAAAAATACATTGTATGCAAATGGCAAATACAAGAGAGCAGGGTTGGCTATACTAACATCAGACAAATAAACTATGAAACTGTGAGCCCCAAATAAACTTTTTAGTCACAAGAGACAAGGATATCATATATAAAAATGCCAATTCAACAGAAAAATAGAATAATTATAAATATATATGCAACCAATATCAGAGGGCCCAAATATCTGAAGCAAACTTTGACAAATAAGAAAAACTGCAACACAATCATGATAGTGATTTCTGCACCTCCCTTTGAATAATAGATGGAAAAGACAGAAGATAAATAAGCAAACAGAAGATCTGAACAATATTATAGACCAGTTGGACCTAATAGACCTATACTACATTCCACCCAACAAAATCAGATTAGAATATACATTCTTCTCAAATGTACATGGAACATTCTCAAGGACAGATCACATGTGAGGTCACAGTACAAGTCTTAACAAATTTCAAAATATTGAAATCATTCAAAAGTATCTTTTCTGATTACAATGACACAGAACTAGGCACCAAGAACAGTAGGAACACCAAACCAAACCAAACCAAACTAAACACAAACAACCAATAAATTCAAAAAGTAAATAACATGTAAAATTAGAAAATATCTTGAGATGAATGAAAATGAAAATGCAATGTACCCCAAAACACAAGATGCACAAAAGCAGTCCTAAGTAGCTGTAGTGTTTCTATTTAAAAAGAAGAAAGTCTCAGATAGAAACCTCTTTGTACTTCAAGAAATTAGGAAAAGAAGAACTACACTCAAGATTATCAGAAGGAAAGAAATGCTAATGATTAAAGATAAAACATAAAGAGAAAAACATCAGAAAAGAAATCAGCAGAAATAAGAGTTAAAATTTTTAAAGAAGTACTAAAATTGAGAAATGCCTAGATAGATTGACAAGAAAAAAGGGACCAATTAATTTAAATCAGAAATTAAAGGGAGGACATTACAACCAATATCACAAAAAATAAAAAGATTGTAAGAAAATACTGAACAACTCTATGCCAACCAATAAGCTAACCTAGAAAAAGTGAATGGATTCATAAAATCAACAAACCCACTAGGATTGAATCATAAAGAAATAGAAAATGAACAGACTGATAACTGCCAAGGAAATTTAACTGGTATCAAGAATTTCCGAACAAAATCAGCCCAGAACCAAATGACTACAAAGGAGAATTCCAACAAACGTTTTAAGAATTAGGGCCAACGTCTGCAAATTCATGGCCCCAAAATGAAATGAGACAATGCTTTAAAACTCATTTTAGCTGTGGGTGTAGCTCAGTGGTAGAGCACTTGGCTGCATGTGCAGACCCTGCCATTGAAAATAAACTATCTAACACTCTTTCTATGAGGTCAACTTCACTCTCATACTAAAGACAAATAATACATGCAAAGAACACTTACATATCAGTATCCTTAATGACCAAGTAGTATTTACTCCTGAAACATAAGAACGATTCAACTAACAAAAAATAATCAATATAACACACCACATTCATAGAATGAATGGACAAAAACCACATAATCATTTCTATTGGTTCAGAAAAAGTATTTAACACATTTTCATCATAAAATAATTACTCAACTAACTAAGAATAGAATTCATACATAAACATAAAGGCCATACATGAAAAACTAATAGCTATTATCATAAATAATAGTGAAAGAACCAGGCTAGGATGCCTATTTCCATCACTGCCATTCAACATTTTATTAGTAGTCCCAGCCAAACCACATAGGCAAGAAAAAGACCTAAAAGGGCAAACATATTTGAAAGGAAGAAGTTAAATTTTCTCTATGTGCAGAATATGTAATTCTACATGGAGGAAACCCCCCCAAAAATACACCAAAAAACTACTAGATTTAATAAACAAATTCAGTAAAGTTGCAGGGTACAACATCAGCACATGAAAAGCAGTTGTTTTTCTATACACCAGCAGTGATGGGTATGGTGATTTGCTTCAGTGTATTAATCACTCACTGTTTATGTATATAAAGATAAGAATGTTAATATCTTAAATATGCACAATAAAAAATTTTAAGCCCTACATGACAGTAAATGGTAGCTATTTAATATAGAACCAAAATAAATAACATAATAAAGAAGCTGTGGTTAAGAAAAATATTGCTAATAAGCACTAAATCCATCTAAAGATAGAACTATCACTAAGCAACTGTGAAATTTATGGTTTCCAGACAGAAAAAACAGAGTAATATAGAATAATGTCTAGAAATGAAATTACTGTGGTAAAGGGTCCTGGTAGATATTGCCTAACTTCAAACCAAGGAAATGTTTTCTATAACTACACCCATCCATATTGTTATTTTATCTCTAAGTAAAAAATGATATGATCTTGTTTTATATTGTATTTATTTAATTAATGAGAGGTTGAACAATTATTCACACATTAAATTTGCATGGTTGTTGTTTTTCATACTTAATTTCATGGGCTCTTGCTATATTAAGAAATTATTTCTTCACCTACCACACATTACAAATAGCTTTACCTTGGTGTATGTATATATGTGTGTGTGTCTATGTGCAAATTTTGAATTTTTTATGTAATCCAATTCATAGATCTTTCCTGTCATGGATTTCAGTTTTTCTGTCTTAGTAAAAAATGCCAAGATGTTAAAAAGATTTAGTTTTTACTTAGTTTTTTTTAAAGGTCTAATAATTTATAACTAAAACTATGAGTCATCAGTTTCTCAAAATTTGACATGTGATTGCTACATGATTCACGGATCCCTATTCTGGGTACTTACCTGCTTTGGTTTGGATGAGTGCTCCTGAAAGACCCATATATTAAAGGCTTGATCCCCAGGCTGGTGCAATTGAGAAGTAATAGGAATAATTGAAAATAGGTACTTAAACAGATATTTGCACATATATGTTCATAGCAGCACTATTTGCACATGAAAGCAACCCAAGTGTTAATTAATGAATGAGTAAATTAAAAAAAAAAACGTGGTATAGCCATATAATAGAACTCAACCTTAAAAAAGAGAAATTCTGATACATGCTACAGCATGGATAAGACATTAGGCTTGCTAAAATAATTCACCTTGAAAGGACAAAAATAATGTGAAAGAACTGGCTATGGGCCTAAGTCCATTTAGACATGGATTTATGTTTAAATGACAGTTAAAATTCAAAATGCAATTGTAATAATTCTTGAAAATATATTTCATAATTAAAATGTTCTAATAAACTGATTCAGAATGCAAGAATATATCCAGAGAAATGAAGCCATGGGTTATGGGGTGTGTGAGGTTAGTTAGATAATTGTGCTAATTTCTTCATCTTTTATGTGGTGTAATGATAACGCTCCGAAAGTTGATATAATGAAAATTATACGTAATAACGTTTAGACAGGACCTAAAGATCTGAGCAAGTGTTAACTGGACAGAGTGATAATATAGAAAAGCATGTTGTAGGCATAGAGAATGCTCTGAGTAAACAAACGGTAATGTGAGACACTGAAAAATGTGTGGCTAGAACACAGGACACTAGAGAGAGTGACATGAAACAACACTGAATACACAGGGGACAGATCATTATCGAGTAAAGACATTTTAAATATTTTGAACTTTATCCTAAATGAATGACAGAAGCATCTAGCATTTTAAGTAGGCACATTTTTAATAAAAGCATTCATTATACCAAAATAATAATGGAAATCTGAAGGCTTTCAAGTGGTAATAATGGAACAATATCATGAAATTCTTCTCTTCTCTAGAAAGTCAATCTGCTGCAGTTGGAATAATGGATTAGAGGGGGCCAGGAATAGAAGCAGAGTGGTCATGTTCAAAAATATTTTAAGAAATATTTATTAAGTAGAATCAATCAAAGATGAAGAAATTAGCACAATTATCTAACTAACCTCACACACCCCATAACCCATGGCTTCATTCCTCTGGATATATTCTTGCATTCTGAATCAGTTTATTAGAACATTTTAATTATGAAATACTTTTTCAAGAATTATTAAAATTGCATTTTGAATTTTAACTGTCATTTAAACATAAATCCATGTCTAAATGGACTTAGGCCCATGGCCAGTTCTTTCACATTATTTTGTCCTTTCAAGTTGAATTATTTTGACATTTCCAAGTGACTAAATATAATAAGTGAGGTGGTATAGGAAGAATTTCAAGTTTACTAATGTAAATCTGGCTTAAGCAGATATATAATCATTGGTGACTTTTATTGAGATGCAGAATGTAGGAGGAATTGGCTTGTGGATAAAAACCACAAGTCTAATTTGAAAAAACACAAGTCTAATGTTGAATTTGAGATGCCTGAGAAATATCTAAGTAAAAGTAACAAAAATTTCATATTAGACACATTCACATAACACTAACAGATATGAATACAAAACAAAAAAAACCCAAATTAACAAAAGTGAGTTTCACTACAGGATTGCACAAAAACTTTAATATAAGAACATCTATTATTAAAATTCATAGTTTAAAAATTTGTATTCATCAGCTAAAGAAAAAATATAATCTTATTAAATTTTCAAAAGAAATTTAGTAATATTTAATATTCAGCTTTGACTTAAATATTTACTAAAATGAAAGTGTGTGTATATTATATATACTATATGCTAATGATATATTATAAAATTATACAATTTGTATAAAATTTGATGACACCATGTGCATCTGTCATCACTTTTTCCTTTTTTTACAGGCATATCTATGGCTCTGATAAAGCCTACCCTTTCAGCCTATTTCCAAAGCAAAAAGAATGTGGAGCCACAATGTAGCTAATATGTTGTCAATGTGTAAAATGAGTGAGAAATAGTCCTTTATTACATGCCATTGAGATTTTAGGCTTCTCTGTTATTGCAGCATAACAAACTGAAGCTGACTAATATTGAAATTCTTACCTAGAACGAGAATTCTGACCTAACAACAAGAAGTCATTGACCTAGAAGAGGTCATCTCTGGGGTGGATAGTGAGGAGACTGAAATGATGATACCCCTTGTTATGTAACAGTAAAGCACTAATAAAAATGTCACTTGTGTGTTGGCGAGGATGTGGGGGAAAAGGCACACTCATACATTGCTGGTGGGACTGCAAATTGGTACAACCAATCTGGAAAGCAGTATGGAGACTCCTTAGAAAATTTGGAATGGAACCACCATTTGACCCAGCTATCCCACTGGGTCAAAATGGTCTATACCCAGAAGACTTAAAAACAGCAAACTACAGTGATGCAGCCACTTCAATGTTTATAGCAGCTCAATTCACAATAGCTAAACTGTGGAACCAACCTAGATGCCCTTTGATAGATGAATGGATAAAGAAACTGTAGTATATATACACAATGGAATATTACTCA